>JASDQU010279543.1:0-14797 GCA_032191745.1 Picea mariana
AATTATGCTATTACTGATTTACCCACCCTCTCATTAATCCAACAAGTTTCCTAGACGTGATTACAAAAATTGGTAGCTTCGAAAAATTATGTTGGCAATTTACTCGGGATTTGTTGTGTCATGTTGCAGCTACAAGGAGTAGCAACAATACTACTCGGTATTGGAACATCATGTAATATTATGTTGTAGAAATATGTTGCATCAATCAGGGTCAGTGTTGTAGCAACTAAATGTGGTGTTGTAGAAAATAAAGACTATGTTGCAGCAACTAAGATAGGTGTTTCAGCAACTTAGGACCATGTTGCAACAAGGTCCTGTCGTAGTACAACATCCTCATTCTCATCTATGTGACATACCTTTTTTCATAAATTTTCATTAATAAGAATGAAACAGACAACTCTTCCTCATTTACACTACCAACATCACTTTAAATGAAAAAGACCATTGAGTGTCATACCCGAGACAAAAAATCATTAATTATATTGAATATGGTAGTGAAATGGTTGAAGATTATCATGAAAAGGGGAAAGAAAATTCATGAAGAAGATGTTGTTTCGGACACCCATCATCTCCCCCCAACCAAAAGTGTTGCATTTCCTCATGCAACCATTCATTCTACTTCTAAAAGAGTGGAAACATTGTGGATGTTTTTGATGCTATAGTTAACATGAACTTTTTCATAGGCTGAGTAGTAACCTCCATCTTTCACTATCTTCTGTCAGTACTCTTCTTTATCTCTTTCACCTATCTAAAAAATTTGTCGGTACTGAGGTGTTGGAAACCAAATCAAGGGGTAGTGAAACTTAAGTCCTTCCCAACTATTCCTACATGTCTTGACACACCAAATGTACTTTCTTACCCATTTATATGCCCTTAGAAAGTTGTGGTAATTGAAAGTTTCTTTATGTCTGATCTCTTCTATCCCTTGTTCCCATTGATGCCTTCTCCCATGCAAAGCATTTCATAGAATAGATGTTATGAATTCTGAGCATTCGTCGATGGCCTCTTCATGATTTTGGGCCATGAATGGCCCATGTGTTGTGGAATTATCCCAAGTTAAATGTGAGATGAGGATGTCCTTAGGGTTATGGAATTCTCCCCTTATCCATAGATCACTTTTCTAATTTTTCTAGGAAATTGTAAGATCACTATCCCATTGAGAATGATTTCTCATGAATGATGTGAACTCCCTTAGTTTTATATATCCTATAAAGTGAATTGTATTTCATTCCTTCTCAAAATCTAAGACAATGTGGTGTTGATAAATATTTCACATTAGACTCGTGTCTTCCTTGTTGCTCTCAGAGTACACTTCCAAGAAGTCCTTTGCTGAGGTGATCTTATAGGTCCTACATGATGATATTTCTATGAACTAGAATAAGAAATATATTTCATTCCATAATATAGAGTATTCTAAAGAAGTTTATATGTAGATAAGGATGGACCCCAAGGGAGATCTCATCTTCCTCTTATCCTCCTTCAGGAGCTCTAACTGTGTTTGTAGTTCAAAGGTCTTCATCATGTATTTCTTCCACTTCTCCCATTTGTCTTGATGATCATCCAATTTCTCAACCCAACTCTACCTCAAGTTGTATATGGTATGCCAACATTATTCTGGAGGGTCCATCCCTCTTTCATAATCCTCAACCATGTTCCTCCATTTGTCCAATTGGACTCTCAATAAAAATCGTTGTCAATATGTTTTTGGATTCCAATTTCCTCTATGAGGATTTATGTATGAGTTTCCTAGTTGATGCTTTTAGGAGGTATTTCCTCCTCTGTTTGAGTCCCAACCTCTATTTGTTCATGGGGTACCACTTCCTTTGTTTGTGTTTCATGTTCCATGTTCATGGCCTCCACATTTTTGGTTTCATTGTCCATGAATGTCAATAGTTTCTCAGCTAATTATTCTTCTATGGGCCTAACAGATTATTATTCTAATTTGTCACATAACTAGTCACTAATCCCAACCACTTGAGATAGGTATTCTAGAATTTTTGGTCCTCGTATTCTTTCTCTCATCTTTTTTATTTTATTTTTCATCCTCTGATTAATTTCTCTTAATTTGAATTTTTATTGGATAAGGGTAGAGTACATATGCTAGTGAGGTTTATCTGGAATATGACTTGGTTTCATGTTCTTGGAAGCCTTGTTTCTTGTTTCATGCAAATGATTTTATTCCTCATTTTCTATTGCAGAAAATTCCATTTCTTGGCCCTGAATTACAGCAGAATCTGAGTCCTTGTTTCATTCTTTAGGGAATGGGTCTACCCCAACTAGTTCTTCAAAAAAATCCATTCCCTCAATTGAATCTTCCTCCCTTGTTGGTTCTTGTGTGGTAGCAAAGGGGTTTTTCTCCATTTTTCCTAATTCTTTTATTCTTCTATGATGTATGGTATAATGAATGAATGCTAAGCATAATGGTTATGATGAATGCCTCCCATCCCTTCATGACTGTGAAAACGTGTTTCCTATAGTCCCCATATATACCTTGGGTGAGACTTCACCTACTTGTGGGTGATGCTGAAATGGTCGGTATCTTAGGGTTTTTTTGGTGAATTAATGTTGAAACTTGGGTATACCCACTACGTGCCAAAAAATGGTTATGTTGTTGGAATCAAGAGTTGCGATTGAGGGGAATATGGAGGCCAAATAAGGAAGACATAATAAGGTGGTTAGAGGCTAGGGAGCACGAATTTTTGAGAGATAAAAAGAACAACCCGCAGATCAATTCAGAGTAATGGTTGCAGAGGTATGTATTTACATATTTACATTTGATTTTCTTTGTTGATTTCCCAAAAATTTTGGCTGAGTGGTCACAAAGATTATCTGAAAAGAATGGAACTTTCCTCACCGTGGTTACAAGTAATTGGACCCCTGAGCTGATTCAATAGTTGAATACTATAAGTAACCATCTCTTGCATACATTTTATTTCTGGATGGATACTATCTTGTGGGGTTATATTACTGAATTTGATATAGATTGTAGTCAGTCATATAGTGTTGTTTAAAGAGATTTACTTAAAGGTACGTGTGAAATATATTTTAAATCACTCTCTACTTGGATCAATATGTTATTGTTTTATTAGGGGGTTTATGAGCATGGAATATGACTTCCCTAGTATTTAAGAGCTTTCACACGCATAAGAGGACTAGGGAATGACCATGGGATGGTATGAGTGTATGAAGAAGAGGGATGCAGGAAATAATGAATAAGGAATGGATGGCCTTAGAATGTTGAGAGAAGAAGAATGTATGATAGAAGAAGATATTGGAGTATTTCACAGTGGAAAAATATTTTGGTACAATAGGAAAAGGACTATGGATGAGAGATAAGGCCATCACAGTGAGGAAAGAGACATTGGTTTAGTACTCCTTATCGAAGGAATATCGCACACAGAGGAAAAGGAAAAATATTTTCAACTCATTCCAATAGAAGCATATCCATTACATCTAACTCAGTCTAGACTCTACGTCGAACCCATGACCCTCTGTGCATCTCTGATAACTGAGCTAAGATCTAAATTTTGTCGCTTGTAGTTGGTGAAGGAATCAAATATAGTAGTAAAGTTAGTCAGAGTAGTGGAAATATTACAACAAAACAACTTCAAGTAGTGTCAACAAGGATGAATTGCATAGTATACGATGGTGGGGGTAGACCCCACTTTGAGAATGCATGTCTTTCATAGAGTGGGTTCAAAATATCCAGAACAACACTTGTTTTTCTATGAAGCAGTATGCACAATGAATAATTTCTAGGATGACGATGTGAAGATCGTGGAGTTAGAAATTAAATTCAGAGACCATGCGTTACTATGATATATAAAGTAGCAGTCCACTATGCCTACGAGAAAAGCTAGAACATTGGTAGATATCAATAAATCCTTGTTAAAAGAATTACAAAAATCTAAGTATGAGGCACAATGTATTACAAAACTTAAATAGATTAAGCAGTTGCAGAATGAATCAGTGTGGGATTTTGATTAGAGATTCAATATATTAAAGGATCTATTAACCTTACAATTCTATATGAGTAACATAGGGAGTGGTTCATTGCGGTATTATTACCTCATATACAATTCCCTTTGATGAAACAAAAGATTACATTGTAGTCTAAAGCATTAGAGATCACAATGAAGTTGGAATCATCCCCTATAGGATAAAATGGCATAGGGATGGCTCAAGTTAAGTCACAGTTAGAATCATTGAAAACTTGGCTTTTGGAGATTTATAAAGGAGAGGAAGAGTGCAAGTAAGTATGGTGTACTACATGCAAAACAAAAGGTCATCATAAGAATGAGTGTCCAACTTTTAGAGAATATTTGGCTACATGAGCCATGAATCCCTTGGCACCAGGAGGAGGCTTATATTGTGAGATATGTAGAATAATGAGCCATCACTCAAATTCCTTTCCTTTGATTCAGAAGTATTAGAGCATTGTTAAGAAATTATTTTGTAACTTTTGTAAGTTAGTAGGACATGATGAAAAAGAATGTTGTGCATTCAACCTCATGAGAGAATTCACTACGGATGCATATAGATTTCAATGGGAAGAAGGACTAGAAGGAGGAGTAATACAATATAATACCCTGATAGGATACAATCAATTAGGAAGAAGAGGATTCTGTGTTCAGGGATGAGGAGGATTCAATAGAGGAAGAGGACCAATTATATGTTATAACTGTAACCATCTTGGAAATTTGGCATGAGATTGTATGAATCCATACACGACATGTAGATATTGTAGATAGTTGTACCATGCAACATAAGACTTTCCACATCATATCGTAAAGTGGCAGGAAAAGAGGAACCAAAATTTTCATATGATAGAAGCAAAGGAGTGCAATGATAAAACAAGAGTAGAGGTAGTTATGTGTGGAGGAGAGAGAATAGGAGTTGATGTGATTGAACAAGGAATAAGGACTGAATAGGGGGTTAGGAAAGCAACAAAACCTCCTCTAATGTTTGATCCTTGAAGAGAGAGAGACACTTATAATAAATTTAGGAAGGATATGCTAGAGATGGAATGGGTAGCATTGACGTCACAACATGTGTATGACAGGACACCAATGTATGACATGCCTCCATCTTATGACCATTCGATGAAAGAAAGGACAATTGAGAAGGTAAGTACTCTAAAATGTTTCTAAAGAGTTGTTTATAACTAATGAAGAATCAAAATACTGTAAATACATTGTGCAGGATGATCGACCAATGTGCACAAGATAAAGAAGCACCTAGTGCACAACGAATAGTTAACCAGGTATAGCACAAGAAGAGGAGAAATAGGTAATTTTGATTTAATGCACAGGTAGGAGATTACAAAATGGATAATATCATTCTGGACTTGGGATATGATGTGAATTTAATTCCTAAGAAGACATGGGAGATGATGGAAAAAGCCAAGTTAATATGATCACCTATTCAGTTGAGGTTATCAAATCAACACAAGATTGGCCTGATTCGAAGAATGACATGAGTGATTGTTATCATTGATGGAGTATGAAAAAAAATATATTTTGAAGTCATCAAGATAGTAGATGGTAGAAAACCTTATCTATATTTTCTTGGACTCAACTCAACTTTATATAACCAAACTATTATTGATCTAAAGAAGAGTTAAATGATCTTTGAAGTAGTAGAATTCATATTTATTATGCCATTGGATCCCACAAAAGGAAGACGATATGTGGATCCAACAAATGTAAAATAGTTCAATAACCTTTACTGTATGACCACACATATGGATGACTATTGTTGAAGGTGTACTCAATTTTCAAAGTATCAGTTCTTATGCATCAAACTCAGAAGAAGCCCTAGAAAACTAGCAACAAATATTGCATGAAGTATCTACAAGGAGATGTGCTCATATTACTCATGCATTGTGTTGTATTGGAGTCGATGTATGTGATCCCCCGAAGTATTATGGACTAACAGATGTATATCTCTTTTTAAAAAAGTTTGAATAGAAGATACCAAATCAACAAAGATTGCTAGCTTTAGACATTGCATTGAAAGTGACTCTTGCAAGATGGTGGTTTGGGCATAAGGATAGAATAGAGAATTGGAAAAAATAAAAAAGGATGTTACATGTTAGGTTCATAATAGAAACTAAATATTCCATGCAAAAGTATATTGGATTGAGGTTTTTTCTAGATCATCCTACACAATTCAGTGTGACATGGAACTTAGTACCTAAGTAGAAATGGACACACTTGTTTGTACACACCTTGGATACAATCCCAAAGAATTGGTATTAAGAACTGAAAGTATGCAAAGGAACAATGAATTATGAAGAGTTGACTCACAATTTCAACATCACTTTAAAGTTTGAAGATGATACACCTTTGGTAGACAGGACTCTGGAGATTATCAAGACCAAGAAATTTGCACCAGAAGATTTGAAGATACCAGCAGCCTTATGTAGTTCACATAGATATTATGTGACTATTCAAGAGGTTTTTGAATGTTATAATGTTGTTAAGGAAGACTAGGAGGATGAAGACCCGAGGAATTCAAAAATACTAGAAACTAAAGGAGAGCGCACAGTAGAGGGTATTGAACTTGAGTCTGTCAAGTATGAAAATCCATTGAGAACATGCAAAGTGAATTTTTTTACAAATGATAATCCCAAGTTTGCAAACATTGGATATTACTAGAAAGAGGAAATTGTTGAGAAGATTGTTGATTTACTGTGCGGATACCAAGATATTTTTATGAATACATTCTTAGACGATGAAAGGGATTCTTGGGGATCTAAGGGAGATGAATATTACTTTGAGTCTGGATACCAAAATAGTGAAGTAGAGACTGTATAGATTGAACGCAGTATATAAGTAGAAAGTGAAAGAAGAAATAGATGGAATGCTGGAATCTAGGATTATTGAACCTGTCAGAGAGTCAAAATGAATCAGTCTGATGGTTATTCAAGACAAGAAAATAAGTGGAATTAGAATTTAGGTGGATCTACAGAAATTGAATGATTCCTTCTTACATGACCCATTTCCTACTTTGTTTCTAGATGAAGTTTTAGATAATGTAGGGGGATAGGAAGCTTAATCATTTACTAATGGATTCTATAGGTATCAGCAGATTAATATTATGTATGAAGATAGGGATAAGACAAAATTTGTGACAGAATGGGGATGTTATCAGTATACAGTCATGCCTTTTGGGTTGAAGAATGCACCAATGATATTCTCTTGAGTGTTTATAGTATCTTTTAAATGATTTATTCATAAGTTCCTAGAAGTAAACTTGGATGATTGGACAATGTTCAATTTGCTAAAATACCATGTTGAAACTATGTGCGTGATGTTGGACAGATGTAGACAATTCCATATTTCTTTGAACTTGAAGAAGTGCATTTTTTGTGCACCATTTGGTATTATGCTAGGCCATGTAGTATCTAAACAAGGACATTTTGTTCATCCTGTGAAGATTGTTGTTATTGTTTATTTTCCACCACCTACTTTAGTGTGACAACTAAGAGAAACATTGCATCAGACAAGGCACTGTAGAAATTTTATTAGGGGATACATGTAGATCAGAGACTTGTTGGAGAATTTGTTGAAGAAGGAGGTCAATTTTTAATGGAATGAGGAATGTGAGAAAATTTTCAACACCTTGAAGCATAAAATGGTTGCCGCCCCAAGTCTAGTATTTCCATATTAGAACAAGGAGTTCCATGTCCATGTAGATGCATCATCTATAGATTTAGGTGCAATTCTAGCTTATTCAGGGGAAGTAGGTTTGGATCATCCCATTTCATTTTCCAGTAGAACGTTGTCAACTTCTGAACATAATTATACTACTACAAAATGTGAAGGACTTGCAATGGTGTATGCACTGCAAAAGTCTAGGCAGTATTTGCTAGGATCACATTTTAAGATGTATATAGATCATTATGCACTGAGATACTTGGTCAATAAGACATGTTTGGGGGGGATATATGTAGATGGTTATTATTGTTTATGGAATATGAATTTGAAGTGATTGTGAAACCATGGAAATTAAACTCATGAACTGATCATTTTTCATGCATACTAACAGGAGAAGATGTAGGAAATTTGTATGATAGTCTACCATATGTCCACTTGTTCACAGTACATATGGTTGATGATTACTTCGCAGATATTTTTTAGTTTTATAGCACAGGAGTAGTCCCACTCGATTATAAAACTACACAGAAGAAACAATTAGTACTAAAGGAAACATATTATTAGCTTATAACAAGGAACTTGTATAAGTTAGTAACATATGGTATTCTTCGGCAATGTGTATTAGAGCATGAAATACCTATGGTACTATCAGAGGAACATAAAGGAGTTGTAGGAGGTCACTATGCAGGGAAAGTGATGACTCAAAATATTTTTTGTGCAGGACTTTGGTGGCCTACCCTTCATAAGAATGGTAAGGAGTTATGTCAAACCTGTGATGTCTGTCAGAGAGTTGGAAATCAATCAAGAAGAGAAGAGATTCCTTTTGTACCACAAGTCAAATTGCAGGATTTTGATAAATGGAAATTTGATTTCATTGGACCAATAAACCCACGAATAAAAAGTTCAGGAGAAAGATACATAATCACCTTGATAGATTATTTGGCTCAATGGGCTGAAGAAGAACCTGTCAGAGATTGCAGTGCAGATACCACCGCACAATTTCTTTTTTAGAATTTTGTTACAAGGTTTCGATGTATGATAATCCTTATGAATGAATAGGGGACTCATTTATTGAATAGAACGATTGTTTCTTTGACAGAGGAATTTCATATTCATGACAAGAAGAGAACATCATATCATCCTCAGGAAAATGGAACAGTGGAAGTATTTAACAAGATTATGGAGAATGCACTAACAAAGATATGTAATGTAAATCAAAATGACTGGGATTTGAATATTCTTGCAGTATTATGGGCATATTGGACTACATGCAACAAGCTAAGAGGACATACACCATTCTGATTAGTATATCTCTAGGAAGTAGTTATGCCCACAGAATTCATTGTTCCAATAATGTGCATTGTCGCACTAACCAAGCTTACTAATTATGGTGCAGTAGAGAAAATAATATTAGATCTCGTAGAACTGGAGGAAGATTGTTTTTTCGCATAATTGTATCAACAAGTTCATAAAGAGCGTGAAAAGGAATGGCACGGTAGACACATTAAAGAGAAGTTTGAGATGGGAGACCTATTTTTTATCTATGACAACAAGCTTTTGCAGCTGCACCCCAAAACGTTCCAAATACACTATTTGGGTCCATATGTGATAAAATTTGTGATAGAAGTAGGTGTTTTTTAGTTGGATTAATTGAATGGGAAAACCATGGAAGTGCTCGTAAATGGTAGTCAGATGAAACTATATATGGACAATCATTCTTTCGTGCACTAGCCGGACCGAGTAGTATGTGTACCATAGTATCTATATTATAGTGTATTATAGAGGAAAATAAAAAGAAAATAAAAATAAATAAATTTATACTTAGGAATTATTCAAAAAATTCAAAGATGAATACAAAAATGTCATAGATAGGAAGGAGAAGGAAACTACCCGCAGAAAGGTGGATTGAAGAACTAGGATAAAGATTGATGTAGATGACGGGTAAAATAATTAAAGAATAAACATTATGGAAGGATGAAAATAATGCGTACTCATAAATGAAAAGCAACGATGAATATCTTGAAAGGATGGAAAATATATGCCATGATTTGTCAAACAATCTGAATTCAATGCAAAATATGGAAGGAAGTGAATATGAATACAATCATATGGGACTATAGGTTTGGGTTTGAAGAGGAAGATACCAATTGGTAACAAGATATAAAAGTAGAGCAAGGTTGATGAGAAAATTTTATTCTTTCACGCACATTCGAGAGAATAGAGAACCAGAGGAGAGAAAGTTTTAAATAAAGAGAGATTCGAGTGTATTGAAGAACATAGCTGAGTGTGTTGAAGGAAGAACCAAACTACAAACAGCTATGGTGCCGCAAAAGAAAGGATTTTCAACATCAAGAAAACTAAATAGTGTACTAAGAAAAAAACAATGGAAGTACAAGAAGAAACCTTTTAGGCATTCAATATATTCAACTTACTTAGAGTGTATGTGCCACCAAGAAAGATGAAAAAAAAACAAGTCAGACAAAAGAAGGAGGTGAAGTATGACATGGTTACACCAGTGATTCCACCTGGGATCACTGTTGAGGGAGATATGTTAGGAGAAATAGGGAACCTAAGGTATTCAGACCATGACCTGATAGAATTAAATAAGTTTTTAGAGTTAGTGCCACAAAATTATTTGAATGAAAGAATGAACCCTGGATCACTTATAAACATAGTTGAGCCACAAGAATGGGCGACAAGGTTGCAGCATACATGAATACTAAATCTATTATAGATACCCCATATTTCCAAGACCGCGGAGATAAACATTTGCATCAAATTATTGCTAAGTTACATACACGGAGGGTTTTTACAGTTGGATAGAGCACTATTGATTGACACCCAATTGTCTGTGTGGATTACAAGATTCCCATCAATAGGAAAATACCCTCTACCATTATTCACAAACAAGATGAAGGAAAAATCACTAGAAAAAAGAATGAAGGAAAAGTATGGCACTTTCAAAGGAGTGCACAGAATAGATGTCACAATAATAAATGATGACACCGTAAGATTTGCAACAAAGGTTTTGGGATGTAATCTACTGAGAAAATTTCGTAAGGACCAGTTTCTAGCGGGAGTCATAGCAGTAGTGGAGAAGTGCATCGTGGTAGTGATGATGAATTAGTCAATGTTTCTAGTAAATCATGTTTTAATGGACTGTTTGGAGGCACTGGAAAAAGGCACATAATTCCATTAAGCCAGGTTATTAATTTTTATAGCATCGTTTTCTTGGAGAGAACCATAATAGAAGTATTTCATAGATGGAATGAAAAAACCATTATTGGCAAAAAGATATGTTTCATTATGGCATACCACACATAAAACAGATATTTGGACAATAATATAACTTTCTATGTCTATAAGGAGACTATTCGACAATGCATTGAATAAACGTCGTGCATTCAACAACAGGTAGTTGAATCTTATAAGGAAATTGTGGGATTTAAGGAAGGGAAGCACCATAGGTGTTGGCCTACTAAGAGGGTGGGTGAATATATCCACACATTTCTCCACTGCAGTCCACATACATTTGCGCCCTTCTGACCTGGAACCAACAAATACCTCATAAACTAGGGTTACTCACATTTTCTGCAACTTCGATACTTTCACCTTCGACCTTCCTTCACACCCTATGAGGTTCTACCTCAAAATCAACCTTAGATTCACCATTAGACCAAAATTTCTTCAGAAGATAGATAAGCAATAGATATGTGTGTTAATTGTACTTATGAAAGACTCCTTGATGGGTATTTGTACTTTTTCTAAGTAATGTATTTCCTTACTGTAGGGTTCCTATACTTTCTTGTTACAACCACTTTACCCTTTCATTAATTAACTTGTAACTAAATAGGGTATTCTTAACCATTCTTTGGGGCTTCTAACTTCACAAGGCCATAATTCCTCAACTATGAGGAACCACGTGGTGTACTACCTATCACAATGTTAGCACTGAAAGTCACACTTTCACTAATAAAGTGTAAGCTCAACACCCATAAGTAATTTTTAAGGTAACTTTTATGATAAGATGTCAAATGGATCAAAACTCAAAAAAACAATGTAAATAAAAAAAAATTCTAGATAAAATGCATCAGAAAATGAGATCTTATCTAACTTGGATCAAAGTTTAAAGAGTAATATGGATACATGGAATACTTTAGTGAGGAAAGTGAAATATGTCTACAACTCACATAAAGAAATACTAGCAGACATATGAAGAAAACATTTTGACACAAGAACTTCTTTTAATCAAAAGATAAACTCTAATAAAATTATAAATTCATCACAAAAAAAACCTTCATTGTAATATAGATACAATAGACCAATTGAATAATTCAAAATACAGCAGAATCATAGTAAGACAGAAATAAGATGACATGAAATAAGTTGATTTCTATTAGTCAAAAAGTCTCAGGTCTGATACAAAAAATCCATAGATGGCTCTACTATATTTACAATATTACAAAGGGTAAAATCATGAATATGGGTAACACTTTAGTGACAATCGGGTCTCCAAAATTCCTAGCGAAAATTTTTCGGTAGAAAAAATGTTACTAGGAATTTTTTCGGCCGAAACCGTTTTTGGCTGAAAATTTGCACGTCAAATTTAATGACGCACTCGAAATTCGTGTATAATGTTTTTCGGGTGAATTATTTTCCTGTGGTAATCATATTTTGTCTGAAAGACATTTCTGCTGAAACATTTATTTTTAACAGATTCCATTAAAAACTAGGTTTTGGTCGAAAGAATATTTCGGTCGAAAACCTGAAAATGGGACTGTTTGTAGGAAACTGCAAATTCTCTCCATCTTACTTCATCTTTGGAGGTAGCAGACTCCTACAAATACAGATAATTTAGTTCCATAATTGTGAGTTCTCCTTAGCATCTAAATTCTATATATTGTGGACTAAATTGCGAGTTTTCCTTAGCATCTAACTTATCTCTGAGAAGCCGTTTGAACCCTCCTTGATAGGTGGAAATAATCAAACAAGGATAATATCCAAAAACTATGCAAAACAAAGAGTTTGCAGTGCACTGGTATTTTAATTATATCTCTCGAATGTCAAACTGGGTCAGGCTGAAATTTGGATAGAAAGTTAATGACATTATCATTATCCTCCACATAACATTTCAAAAAAACCCACATCATCGTTTTGGAGTTATGATCAAATATTTAAATGCATATTCTACATGAAATGAGTTTGGAATGCCTCTGTCAGCGAGTTCACAGTGCCTGTGACAGTTTGCAGTGCCAAGAGAAACCTCCAAACAAGAAAAAAAAACTCATGGAGTACATGATGGTTATGAGGTTGATGTTGGTAATTTAATATTTCCACCCAGATTCCTGCAAGCTGCCTAACCTCCAACCCTCATCCTAGATAGTTTTCAATGCCACTCATTAGTTCACAGTGCCACAAAGAGAAACAACCCCTCAGCCCTTTCCAGACCTTAAAGTGAGGTGGAAACTTTCATAGAGTACCTTGTAACCTAGAGATGAATGATGATACCTTAATATTTTCATAGGGATGCCTACAAGTGGTCTAACCACTAACTATCCTATGCAACCAGTTCGTAGTGGAGTTCACAACGCCAGTCACAGTTTGTAGCACCCGCTCCAAAATTTTATTTCGAGTGCTTCAAGGAAACAGTTAGGATATCCAAATTTATGATATCTATAAGTTGTTAGAGATAAACCTTGAAAACAATAAAAAATCCTATCATGTCATAATTAAATGATTATTTTGAATTAAGGGGGTAATTTGAGTGCATTGCGAACTCTCCTAGTGAGTTGGCAAAGATCAAACCACAAATCGATTTGACAGCATGAACGGGTAAAATAACAGCTAGATATTGTTAAGCCCTAAGATTGGGTCATTACCCCTTAATTGGGGAATATTAGATTAGTAATGTTATTTTATTTATGTCGGCTTTAGGCCATTAGTTGTAATTATACCTCCTAGTCTCCTATATATACCAAGGAGACAATTTCATTTTGAATCATCTTGTACTTGAACATTTAAGTGGGGTAAAAGGAGGTTGCCCCCTTGAAGAGGATTATTATCTGAAATTCTCTCTTTTTCAAGGTGTTGAGTAATTTTTCTGAGGATTTTCTATGCTATATTGATATTTGGTTCTTAACATATGGTATCAAAGCTCAAGGTCTTGGGGTTTCGTTGCTACATCTGAGACACCTTGGAATTCTCACTATAACTTTTTTTCTACAATGTTTCAGAAGGAATGGCTTGGATTATATTTATTAGACAGAGCAAGGTACATTGGGTTAAAAATTCATCTCCTGAGGCCTTATACTATCGGAGATACAGCCTGTACAAGATAGGGTTCTGGAATCATCCTGAACTGAGTCATTGCGGAAGTTTTGATATAAAAACATTTCTGTAACTTTTTAGACCATGAGCTCCAGAGGATATTTACATAAATTAGTAAGGTATCTTTGGTAAAATGTTTAGCTTCTGGGTCATTATAAATTTTTAGATACACCATGTATAAGATAGGTTATCTGACTAGTCCTATTGACTAGTCTCAAGAAGGTGTTCTAGGTAAAACAATCATCACTTCTTCCTCGAGTATCCAAATTGTTTGGGACTAGTTGCATTGGATTTTGGAAAGTATTTAGTATTTCAGGTGCAAGTTTCAAAAACTTATATCAATTATTTTGTGTGGGGCACACTATACAAGTGAGATCTCCTGGAAATGCCAAAAATTGGTAAGTTGTGGGGAAGTTATCGTAAATTCCACTTGGCACATCCAATTTTGATCCGACCTATGTCATTGTAGAGAAGAAATATCAGAGAAATACATAAAGGAAAGTTTCATACCTAGAAGGGCTGAAACTTGGGAGATACAATAGAAGAAATATTGTCTAGCAGAAACACCTCAAAATCAAGGTTCAAAAGTGATACTTGGCCAACATGCCACCCAAAAAGGGAAATTCTACACCAAATAAGCCTCCAGAAAATCCTAATTGGACTCTTGATGAAGGTGAAGAAATGCGTAGGGACATAAATGAACTACAAAATAAGATGGATTCAATGGAAGCTAATTTGGATACTAAGATGGATTCAATGGAAGCTAAGTTGATGGATTCAATGGAAGCTAAGTTGGATACTAAGATGGA
>JASDQU010279545.1:0-14755 GCA_032191745.1 Picea mariana
ACAAATCATATTTGGATGATGAAATTGATGAGGGCTTTTGGTTGTGGTACATGTTGAGTACATGGTTGAGACAAGTAGTTGATGAGTTGGCGCACATACATGAGGTGTATAGTTGATGATGTTGGTACATATTGATGAGTCATAGTTGATGAGTAGTTGACACATGATTGGTACACACTTGGTACATGATTGGATGCACTTGCTTATGGTACAAGTTGATTACAGGTTGGTGCATGGTTGATGTAGTTGTTTATGGTACAAGTTGATTACAAGTTGGTGCATGGTCGATGCACTTGTTTATGGTACAGGTTGATTACAGGTTGGTGCATGGTTGATGCACTTGTTTATGGTACAGGTTGATTACAGGTTGAGGTACAGGTTGATGCATGGTTCAGATTTATTGGTACAGGTTTACAGCGATATATCTCACAGTGATACTGTGACAGTGGTTCCATCATTCTACTTCTACTTTAGGGTGGCAGGATAGGGCAAGGACAGGTGGTTGTGGCCACCTTCCGGTTGTAGCCGGAGAACATAGGGGGTTGTAGCCTCCTTATGGTTGTAGCCAGAGAATTGGGGAGTTGGAGCTTCCCTTAGGTTGTAGCCTGAGAAACTAGGGGGTTGGAGCCTCCTTTCAGTTGCAGCTAGAAAACAAAGGAAGTTGGTGCTTCCAATGAATGTAATTCTTCAAGACATATAAGAAAAAGCATTCCGTGTTTTTCTCCTGATTTGGGTTTCCACGTAAAACACTGGTGTACTATGTATGTGTATGATTGTTTATTGCTTGTTTACTCTATAGTCATTGGATGATAATGCTTCATTGATATAACACTTGGATTATATGGTTAAAAAGGGATTAAATTGCTCTATTACTGATTCACGCCCCCTCTCAGTAATCCAACATTCCTCCAAGGAACCAGAACCCCCTCTACGCTCACCATTTTGTCATAATCTTTTCCTTCTCAACAACATGTCCAATTGGTTATTCATGACCAACCTTCTCCCTCTACCAACTCTTATGTGATTATGTTTACTTGTGACTCCAAGAAAAATGAAGTTGTGGTTGCTACTCGAACCAAAGATTATTCTCCTTCTAAAGAAAAAGTTGATGATCAACCTCCTCCATCGGCTCTGCCTTCCAATGGTCATCTTCATCTCGAACGACCTAATCCTAACACAGTCATCTGTCTGCCTCCTAAGGGCGTCATTCATAAGTCATCATTTAACCCACATGCACCTACAACACAAAACTACAATATTGTAGAAGATCTTGCACATGCACCGACTGCAATGTCGGCTCTCGAAGTCCTTCAAAGTTGTCCTACTCAACAGAAGGCACTGTTAAAGGCTATTGGTCGAATCGATCCTACTGACATGAATTTGATAATCTTTGACTTAGAAGATCACATCCTAAGACTCCCTCATCAATTAGATTTTCAAATATAAGTCATAGTGGAAACAAAGAATATTTGTCGAACAATTTTTGATGAAGGGGCTTCGACTTGCGTCATGCCCGTTAGTTGTTAGAAATCCATTGGCTCACCTGCCCTTACCGATTCACATAACACGTTAAAACATTTTAATGGTACAAGATATAAACCTTATGGTTTTCTTCCAACATTAACTATTGCGTTAGAAGGGAAATCAATTACTGTTGAGGTTGAGGTGTTTGATGCACCTCTCGATTACAACCTCTTACTTGGCCATAGTTGGATTGATGTTATGCGCACAACTGTTTCTACTCTTTTTCATGTGATATGTTTCCCTCACCTAGGTAAATTTGTTAGGATAGATCAACTCACCTTTTTTAGTTCTGATTCACGCACTAGTAATGTTCCATTCATAGCAAAAACACCTCCTTGTTACGAGAATGTCGGTGTGGGTCTTTTAAAAGATTCATCGTTAATGGGCACCTTCCCTATCCCACCACCCGATGTTCCTCCTCTTCTTGTGGCTTCTATTAACATGATTTCGACCAGTGTTGATGAAACCCATGAGTCCTATGAACCTTGGATAATACCTAGCTTGAAAGAATGTCCTTGTTATGGCGACCAAATGCCACTAAGTTCGGTTGAATTGGCTTATCAAGCTATTCAATCGACATCTCCTTCTCCTCGTTCTCTCTTTGATACATCTCCAGATCGATTTCACATGATTTTTCACACTGATGAAACAATCATGGCAGTTATGTCTATGGAAGACACACCATGGGATGATGGGAATCATCGTTCTATCCTCTTCCTCGAACCTGAGAGTATAGAGAGTTATTGACGCATTTTGAATTTTTCTGTAGTTATTAATCTTCCCCCAGTTTCTAAACCAACATGTGATGTTTTGTATGAAGGAAACTTGAGAAATATTTCAGCCACTATCCCTCTAGATATTTCGATTAAGCCTAGAATTGTGGAAAATGTTCACATAGGTGCCTCATGTTCTCCCGATGAGATCCAAACTTACAAGGCCCTTTTCCAAGAATTTCGTGATGTATTTTTCTGGAGTTACGAAGAGATGTCTGGAATTGATCTAGATATCATTGTACATGAAATTAAGACATACCCTGATGCTAAGCTTGTTCGACAAGGACTTCGCCTGGTTCATACATAAAAAGCCGCTGCAATCAAACTTGAAGTTGAAAAACTTCTTAAAGATGGTTTTGTCTACCCTATAGCATTGACTGATTGGGTGTCCAATCTTATTCTGGTCACCAAAAAACAAAGAACGATCCGTGTTTGTGTTGATTATATATTAACAAGGTTTAACCTAAAGATAATTATCCAACCCCCTTCATCGACCAGATCATCGATGATTGTGCCAAAAGTGAAATCTTCTCTCTGATGGATGGATTTTTTGGCTATAATCAAATAAATATTTTACCAGAGGATCAACATAAATCACCTTTATTTTCCCTTGGGGTGCCTTCGTGTACCGTAAACTCCCTTTTGGTCTTAAGAATGTTGGTGCAACTTTTCAAAGAGCTATGTATTATGCCTTTCACAATATCAAGCATATTGTACAACCTTATCTTGATGATTCACCAATGCATTCCATGCATCGTCAAGATCACCCGACACACTTACGAGCCATTTTCCTCTGATGTCGATATTACCGTATACGATTGAATCCTCATAAATGTGTTTTTGGTGTGGAGTGTGGCCGACTTCTAGGCTTTATTGTTTCCACGCATGGGATCAGGGTGGATTCGTTGAAGGTTGAAGCCATCATCAATTTTCCTCCTCCTTCAACCTTTTGCCAACTCCAAAGTTTGCAAGGGAAGGCAAACTTTCTATGATGATTCATTCCTAACTATGTCGAACTAACAAAATGTTTCACTCGACTTCTTAAGAAGGGTCATGATTTTGTGTGGGACGACACCGCCAACAAAGCATTTGATGCTTTGAAACTTGCATTAACCTGCACACCACTATTATTTCCCCCAGATTATAGTCAAGATTACTTCCTATATTTGGCTGCTTTGAATCATACCATCACCATGGTTCTAGTCCAAGAGGATGATTCACACGACAAACATGTCATTTACTATTTAAGTCGGATTCTTACGACCACCGAAACCACGATTATTTCTGATTACAACCCTATGCAACATATTCTTATAAGATAATTGCTAGGGGGAAAATACTCCAAATGGATTGTGATTCTCCAAGAGTTTGATTTGGAGTTTGTGATTCTCTTGATGAATCTCTCTTTCTGATCAGTTCAGATGATATCTGATATGGAGGAATTATCATTTATCTCCAAACCCAAACTTTCCAACCTAATATATCTCATGTATATCATCGTCGTATTAGGTATCAAGCTCGTAAATATATTATTCTTGGTGATACCCTTTACCGTCGTAGTATTGACTTCGTGTTTCGACGATGTATGACATATGATGAAGTTGAAAAAGCTCTCAATGACTATCATTCTGGAGCATGTGGCAGTCATATGTCTGGGTATGCCACTGCCCAAAATATCCTACGAGCTAGTTACATCTGGCTTTCGCTTTTCAAGGATTGCATTCTCGCAGTTCAGAAGTGCTATGCTTGTCAAACCTATAATAATAAGATTTGATATCATCCTACTCCTCTCTATCTTGTAGTTTCCGTTGGTCCATTTGCTAAATGGGGCATTGACTTCATGACATGTAACCCTCACTCGTCCGGGGGGCATGGATACATCATTGTACTTGTGGATTATTTCACTAAGTGAACCGAGGCGATGTCTACATTCCATAACACTGGGAAAACCGTAGCACTGTTCAGATTCAATCATATCATCAATAGGTTTGGTGTCCCTCAAGCCATCGTCACCGACCATGGCACCCATTTTTGCAATTTTATGATGTCTGAGCTTACCGATAAGTTGGGTTTACGGCATGAAAACTCAACCCCTTATTATCCACAAGCCAATGGCCAAGTTGAAGCAATCAACAAAGTCTTAACCACTATGCTTCGATAGATGGTAGGGATTCATAAGTCAAGGTTCCGTACAATGTTTTTTCGACATTATGGGCCTATCAAACGTCAGTTAAATCTACTATAGGTTTCACACCTTTCCAATTAGTGTATGGTATCAAAGTCGTCTTGCTGATTGAATGAGAAATTTTGTCTCTAAAATTAGTTGTCGAACTTCTCCCCAACACCACAGATGAAGAAGAATGTTTGTTGTATTTAATGCACTTAGACAAGACTCGTCATGATGTTGCGTTAGTAATAGAAACCCAAAAGAAATGCGTTAAGGAACAATACGACAAACATGTGAAACCTCGTGTTTTTTCTGAAGGTCATTTGGTTCTCCTTTATGACCAAGATCGTGATTTGTTGGGGGCAGGTAAATTCGAGCCCATGTGGCGTGGTCCTTACATCGTTAAACAAGTGTTAGAGAAATGGGCTTACAAGATGGTTGGTTACGATGAAATTCCTTTCGGTGAACCCAGAAATGGGATTTACTTAAAGAAGTACTATGCTTAAAATGTTTCACATGAGTGCTTTGTACTTTAATGTATCATATTCTAGTGTGATTTTTGTCATGTATTTTTCTTCCCTCAAACTACTTACCTTGCTTTTTTCTAGTTTTACAAATGTCAACATTCTCGCTACCTTATATTGGCTTTGGTGATGGTTCTAGTCATAGTACTCAAAATCTTGCATTTGCTGCTTGGGAAATCTATGCACCTACGGATGAGTTTACCAGTCTACATGGTATTTTCCTTGGTCGTGAAAATAATAATATTGTGGAATATAGTGTGGTCATTGAGTTATTAACTGACGCCATTTCACTTAAAATCCATCATTTAATTGTACGACTTGATTCTCAAGTCGTGGTGCTTCAGTTAAGTGACATCTATTCCATCAAAAGTCCTACACTATTACGGGTATACTTGAGAATTCGCCTCTTGGAAAGGAATTTTGATTACATTGAATATCAACACATTTCTAAATATCTAAATACATTAACAGATGCTTTAGCCAATTATGTTTTAGATAGACATTTGCGCAATTTATAAATCCAAACACAAACACGCAAAGACAAGTAAGTCGGTAGAAGTTTTGTATTATAACACAAAAAGTTACAAAAAAGGTGTGTCTTGAGACCAAAATATTGAAGCACATGGATTCTACTCATGATAACAAACCACTACTCGTGCTACACGACAGAGTTGTCGACCAATAGAGGCTGAAACTCCAACAATATGGCGTTGGTAACATCAAGGTAACTCATCCACAATAATGTCAGGGATATCCATAGTCAATCCCTCGAGGTTGTCTTTAATCTCCTTGATATCCTCAACCGCTACTCCTTGACTTGCCATTGCACCTCCCTCTCCACGTCTATGGATTGGAGATGACCTTGGAGGTCTGAAAGGTGCCACATCTGCATTTTGAGAGCTTTTTGATTAGTCTCAGATACATAACATAAAAATTTTATAATTAAAATTCCAAAAATAATATATAATGAAAAAGTCTTTTTTTACCTATCTCTCCCCATTGTGAACCCTCGGGTAGTGCCAAGTCAGGATCAACACAAAAATTAGCCTCGACATATGCGTAATCCTCGATCATGTTAAGTTGATCTCTCAACCACTAGAAAAAAGACAGTCCATACGTAAAAGCTGGGACGCCACCATGGCGTGCCATCAAGTCGACCCACCTCCTCATGTGAGGATCCCGTAGAGCAAGCACACCCCAATCCACATTTTGGAGACGCAGTGGTGGGACCCTTTATAGGAAAAAGGACACCAAAATCGATCCGTATCCAAATTTTTTTAGCGGACCAATCCTGTGCTTTGTTAATTATTTTTTCATATTCTTGAGGAGACGCTCACACCAGTTGAAGACTCGATGCTCCATGCACTTGATGGCGTACTGAAACTGGCTCTGCAAGGTCATATGTTGAGTTTCACTCCTAGCTACATGGGTGATGGTGAAGAGTATGGTCCTCAGTGATAAGTCAAGGACGTTCTTTATGGACACCTTACCACTATGTTTCTTCGTATCGACTGAGCAGTGGTTAGCAACATAGTAATTTTGTAACATACCCAACCACCCACAGGCTGGGGAATGCTACCTTCAAGCCCGCCCTTGGACTTCTTTCTCTTACATATACCTTTTTAAAATTTAAGGATGCTTAAAATAAAATACTTTAACGACATGCACATCAATATCCAACAAGCATGCATAGTCTAAAGATTCAATTAAACGATAATTAAATATACACAGCGGAAATACATTCATATACATGTAAATGATACCATAACAAAGAGCACTTATCTTTATGAAAGATGACACCAATTGGCTGCAGACCAAGGATGTTCCACCCAACCGTAGCCATTGCTATTCCAAATGTCAACAACAATGTCACCCCCGAGCTAGAGCTATGAGTCCACAAGGACAGTTCCAGAGTGTTACTTGGCTACCCAAACTAGTCAGCACCCAAGCTCTCACAGGATTCCCAGCTCTCACAACAATCCAAGTACTCAACTCTTTTTTACCCAGCTTGCACCACTCGAGAGAACGAACCTCCACCCTTCTCTACCACGCAGTCCCTCAGGCAGTCCTTCTCCTTAATTCAGGCTCCAATGCAACTGGTCTAGAGTCTTGATGCTGAAACTCTCAGGACTCGTAGCTGTGAGCAATGCTGGACATAGGCAAACGCATCTCAGACATGCGGGCCTCAAGTCGCAACTGGATCACTCCAATGACCACTACAACCAACTATCCCGTGGGTAATTCTTTGGCAGTTCGGATCCGTTTCCCAAGCCAAGATGCGGATGACGTATGGATCAATGAATGGGTAAGTGGGTGCATAGAGGTGCGTGCATGAAAGTGCATGAGGGATAGAATGGTGTGAATGTAGAAGTGAAGGAGAAAATGAGCCAACGACCAACCCCCCCATCAGACCAGAGGCGGGTTTAAGTAACTTCGTGGGGAAATCAAGAACCTTTTGGCCTTCCCCAAGAAGCTCACATAACCGATCCCATCCCTTACGAAAAAAGGTAAATTAACATAGGAAATGAACACTTAGCCCCTCAAGGCCCCTCTCTGTGGAATCATAGCCCCCTATAACTCTAGTCCTTATCTGTCTAGCAACCAACCATGTATTTATTATCAATAATGATAAAAACATTACATGTCTTGGGCACACTAGCCTTTTAATAATTGTTTGGGCACTCTAGCCTTTCAACATTGTAACAATACATTATTTAAAATGGGGGTTCAAAACCTGGGGTGTTGCATCCCCTCCCCCTTATTTTGGCACTGTCCTCAATGCATATACAAAAATAGAGATCAAAATCTCAAATTTATTCAAAATGCTGTTTGTACTCTGCCCGCATGGCATATTCATGCTCCCAGGTAGCATCTTCAGGACCGTAGCAGGTCCACTAAATTTTTACCAGCTCTATAACTCGATTCTAGAGCATTTTGAATTTTCTGTCCAATACCTGCATTGGCTGAACCTGGAAATCTCCCTTTGTCTCTACCTGAATCAGATGCCAATCAATAACATGGTTAGAATCATGTACATATTTCTTTAGTAAAGAGAAATACATTATGCACATTCATGGAAGCAGGCAATGCAAGCATGTACGCATATGGCCTTATTCTGTCCAATATTTCAAATGGACCACAAAATCTGGCTGCCAGCTTTGTACAACTACCCAATTTCAAAGAGATTTTCTTGGGATTCACTTTCAAAAGTACATGCTCCCCTTCTTTAAATTATCTAGCTATCCTATTCTTGTTTGCATAAACTTTCTGTCTATCCTAAGTTGCCTTTAAGTTCTGCTTGATCTTGACCACTTGGTCTTCCATGTCCTTGAGCAACTCTGGCCCAAGTACCACTCTATCTGCTGGGTTGTCCCAACTTAGTGGAGTATCACATTTCCTACCGTACAAGGCTTCAAATGGGATCATTCTCAATGAATCTTGATACCTGTTATTATATGCAAACTCAACCAAGTGTAAGTAATCTTCCCACTTATATGGCTTATCCATCACATACATTCTCAGCATGTCTTCAATTATTCGATTGACTCTCTTTGTTTTCCCATCTGTTTGGGGATGATATGCTGTGGTAAAATTTAGATTTGTGCCAAATCCTTTAAACAATACCCTCCAGAAATTGGAGGCAAACTTTGTATCTCTGTCCGAGACAATTGTCCTAGGTATCCCATGCAACCTAGCAATTTCCTTCATGAAAATTTCTGCAATATTAGACGCTGTATGCATGGTCTTCACATGCACAAAATGAGTAGCCTTTGTTAATTTGTCAACCACCACCATGATGGAATCATGTTTCTTATTCGTTCTGGGTAATCCTATGATGAAATCCATGGTGATCACTTCCCATTCTTCTCTAGAATTGGCGATGGCTGCAACAAAACCGCTGGGTGCCTATGCTCAACCTTCACCTTCTGACATTCCATACATCGAGCGATGTAATAAAAAAAATCCTTCTTCATTCCTGGCCAAAAGAACTGGCTTCTTATTGCTATAATTGTTTTCTGGTAATTGGGATGACCAACATAAGGAACATCATGCATTTCCTTCAGTACCAAATTCCCCATTTCTCCAGAACTAGGAACATAGATTCTATTTTTATGCATGAGTAGTTTGTCTTCCTTTATCTCATAATCCTTTATTTTCTGTTGTACATCTCCTTGCTATAAGTTTTCCTTTACTTGTAGGTAATGCTGGTCTGTAACAAGACCATCCAAAATTCCACTCTTCAAGTCTGACTGATGCATACTAACAGCAGTAGCATGCATGAGATGCAATCTTCTACTAAGTGCATCGACAACTTTATTCTCCTTTCCCTTGATATGCTTGATATCGAAGTCATATTCACTTAAAAATTCCAGCCATCTTGTTTGCCTGACATTCAAGGTTGGCTATTGAAAAAGATACTTCAGGCCAATGTGGTTTGTCCTTAATTTGAATTTCTTCCCCGTGAGATAATGCCTCTACATCCTCAAGGCGTGAACAATGGCACCAAGTTCCAAGTCGTGGGTGGCATATTTCCTCTCATGTTCTTTAAGCTTTCTGGACTCATATCCAATGACATGTCCATTTTGCATGAGGACTCCCCCAATTCCTTCCTTACATGCATCTGTATATACCACAAAACTTTCATTTGGGTCAGCAATCTTTAACACAGGTGCACTAGTAAGTAATTCCTTCAACAGATTAAAATTCTTTTCACACTTGAGTGTCCATTCAAATTTAGTTCCCTTCTTTTGCAAAGAAGTGATGGGATGATCAATCTTAGAGAACCCTACTATGAACCTTCTGTAGTAGCTAGCTAATCCCATAAACAATCTGACGTCTGACACATTTCTGGGTGTTGGCCATCCTCTAATGGCTTCGATCTTCTCTGGATCTACTGCTATGCTCTGCTCTGAAATAATGTGTCCCAAGTAATGGATCTGCTTTTGATAAAAAGAACACTTACTCAACTTGGCATACAACTGATGTTTTATCAGTACTTGCAACACCAGCCTTAAGTGATGTTCATGCTCCTCTTCAGACTTAGAATAGATAAGTATGTCATCTAAGAATACTATGAAAAACTTATCCAAATAATTTTTGAATATGCCATTCATTAAGCACATGAATACAACTAGTGCATTGGTCAGTCCAAAAGGCACCACTACAAATTCATAATGCCCATACCTGGTCCTAAAGGATGTCTTACGAATGTCTTCTTCCTTGATTCTTACCTGATGGTACCCTGCCCTTAGGTCAATCTTTGAGAATAACTTTGCTCCTCTTAGCTGATCAAAGAGGTCATCAATTCCGGGTAGAGGATACTTGTTCTTTATAGTGTACTTGTTCAATTGTCGAAAGTCAATACACAACCTCAAGGTTCCATCCTTCTTTTTGACAAAAAGTATTGGTGCTCCCTAAGGTGAAACACTTGGACATATGTATCCTTTCTTCAATAATTCTTCCAATTGCATTAGTAATTCTTTTAACTCTAGTGTGCTCATTTTGTAAGGTGTTTTTGACACTGGGGCAGCTCTTGGCACTAAATCAATTGAGAAATCTATCTCCCTTCTTGGTGGAAACCCAGGTATTTCTTGGAATACATCTTCAAATTCCTGTAGTACCGAGAAATTCTCGAGGCTTGGCCCCTTTGTATTATCTGGCTCTTCCACATGAGTTGCATACAATTGTCATCCTTTCCTAAAACATCTTTATAGTTGTAAGGCTGAAATCTCCCTTATAGAGATGGGTCTTGGAACCCCTTTCACAGTGCTCTGTTTTCCATTTCCATCAAGACATGTAAATGTCTTGTTATGAAAATATAGGACAACATGATGCTTGTCCAACCAATGCATTCCAGTCATAATATCATAAGACCCCAATGGTATGATATTTAGATCAATACTACTATTCACGCCATTAAGACTTATGGAACAACTTCTGACCATATCATGGATTCTTCTTTTGGTCCCAGTGGCTAACTAAACCAAACTTGTTTTTCCAAGTTTACTTTTCTCGAAATGTAATCTATCCACCATCTTAGGATCAATGTAGCAATGAATTGCTTTTGAATCAATCAAAATAACAACAGGTTGATTTATGATCTTACCTTTCACCTCGATCATATTGGACTGGTACTCTTCTTGTCGATCATCTAAAGTTGCATAGATTCTTCCCATATCTTCGACTATTGTAGCCTCTTGGATGTTGTGCACAGTATTCACTCTGTCCTTTATGTGTGGGAAATCCTTGTACATGTGATCTTTCTTGCATCCCTAACATTGGATTGGCGGTCTTCCCCTTTTTCCTAAGAAATCTTCTTTCTTGAAATCCCCCTTAGCATACCGATCTTGATGATTTCTATTAGGCTCATTCTTATTGAAGGGAGGTTTGAATCCTTTCCTCCTCTGATCAGAATTCAAAATTTTCATGTCCTTCCAAGATTTCTATAGTGATTCTCTTCCCTGGCCTTGCTCATATAGGTATTTATCCTTCCTTATAGCTTCAGTCAAGGTCTTGGGTTCATCATATTTGATGTTTTCCTTATAAAAGGCTGACAGTCCACTTAGAAATCTCTGTATTTTCACTTTCTCATCGCCAATGAACCTGACATACTTTAACAATCCCAATAACTTCTTCTTGTACTCTGCCATTGTCATGCTTCCCAACCTGAGTTCAAAGAACTCCTGCATTTTCTTGTCATAGAAATGCTCTGAGAGGTACTCCTTCTGGAAGTACTTCTTGAACTTCTTCCAAGTGATCCCACTTTCATTAATGTGCTCCACTTGCTTCAGTTGGTCCCACCACATTGCATCTTTCCCATGTAAATTGTAGGTGGAAATCCTGGCTTACAGGTTTGATGAATAGTTATGCAACTGAAAATATCTCTCGATCTCAAGCAACCATGCTTCAGAATCATCTTCCCTTTCTCTTTCACCATCAAAGGAAGGTGGCTTGAGCTTCCTCATATCTCCTTGCAAAATATCTAATTCTTGTTTCCTTCTTTGGTGTTTGACAGGAGACACCTCTGGACTACTTACGGGATCTTCCGGTGCATAAAAATTTCTTTCTGAGTGAGGAGGTGAGTGGTGTCCATGAGCTCTGCTATCACTTATGGAATAACCATCTCTTCCAGGACCATTCCTTCTTTCATGGCACCTGCCTTCTTCCTCTTGTATTGAGTTTGATCCCTTCTTCATTTGTCTCTGCAACTGACTTAAGCTTCAACACTCGATCATTTATCTATATTTTCTCTCTCATCAGTCTCTCATTCTCTGCTTTGTAGCTTTGTAATTCCATCTTTAGGCTTCTTACCGTTTCTTTTAACATTTCCTGCTCTCCTTTTCCCTTGTGTCCATTGGACTTTGTCTCCGCATTACCAACTTTGGTATTCTAGCCTTCGAACTCCTTATCATGACTGGAGGTTCCCTCGCCTTCTTCCATTTCCTCAATACATATCCTGAGCTGATGTGCTTAAGCCCCTTAATTCTGCAAAATGTGCAAGCGACCATTTTCTTAGAATTATGCATATGATAAAAAAATTTCCAAACCATGCTACAAGTCTCTATCTTCTTTTTTTTGTTCATGGATATCATATCCCCATTCTCCGAAAATAACAGTGTCCTGTTATCCTTTGCCAACACAGAATCTCATCCCGCACAAGCACTTCCTTCAAACCACCTTACCAGGTGACCACGACTAGAAACCACGACTAAATCCTTCCTTAGCACATTTCTGTCTTGAAGATAACCAATTCGGCCCTTAGCCCTCCTTCCCTTATCTCTCAATCTGCATATGACCACGCCACGACCCTGTGCTTAGTTGAAAAAGCACTTGTCCATAGCTTCGATACTTTAGAACTTTCAGCTAGGACCGGATCAACGATCCTCGTCCTATTTCATGATCAACGATCGAGATCCACTTCGGGACTCCGCGCTTCAGGGGTCTCAACTTTCTTTGCTTGCTTACTCCCAGAACTCTTTTACCCAAAGTTCATGATCTACCAATTGGTGCCCTCCCACAGATTAGCGGCTGCGAATCACTTCGGTTCTTCAGGCTTCAGAAGTTTCAAACCTTCCTCCTGCACTTTCTCCCGGAGTGCTTTTACCCAAAGTTGACGATCCTTCAACATGTGTATTCTGGAATCAATGGTTGATACGTACTCTGGCCTACGGGCCTTCGACAATTTTTGACCCAATGCAACCTGTCACATCTTTCCCCTCCAGAGTGCCCTGTCTTCGAACTGCACAATCTATCGCCATGTGGTGAAATACTGGAAGAGGAAACGTGGCCCAATCAGGTGGGTGACACGTGTCACGTTATATCTGACCTTTCAATACTCCAAATGCTCAAAACTTACTGAGACGTGGCACACATTCCATGTTTCCATGTCATCCTAGGTGACGTTCGCAAGCCACGTCACTTCGGAGTTTTTGAGGTCCACATGACCTCTTGGTGATGTCATCGTGCTGCATCACTTCGGCTCTTCGGGCTTCAGGACTTCGGGAGTTTTCCATGGTAGCACACTTCCAATTCTCCCGAACTCCGCATTCCCGAACTGGCCAATCTGCCGCCATGTGTCCTCCTATATCAGACAACTAAGATTCACTTCGGGTCTTCACCCAGAGTCCACGAATCTGCACCGCCTGTCCTCCTTAATTTGACGGCTACGATTTCTTCAGGTCTCCAGACTTCAAAAATCTAAAATTGCAAAACTTATCTGGCCCCACTGGATTTTATCCGAAGCCATGGATCTGGTGACAAGTGATTCTCGACAGATCAATGGCTGAGATCCTCTTGGATGATCGGATGGTCGAGATTTACTTTGGCTCTTCGGCTCTCCAAGCTTCGGGAGTCTCAAATCTCAACTGAAAATCTCTCAAACAGATTCCTCTGGAGTTATTAATCTGTTGACACGTAACCTCTTGGCAATCGACGATTAGGATATAATTCAGATGATCCGACAGTTGATGTTTACTTCGGGTCTCTGGCTCTCTGGGCTTTGGGAGTTTCAAATCTCAACTTCTCCTCGCTCGCTCTTTCCCGGAGTGCTTTCACTTGGAGCACATGATTGGTTGACGTGTGTCCTTCTATGGATCGATGGTTCCCAGCTACTTCGGCTATTCAGAGTTTCGATGTTTGAGCCCTAACCTGTCACATCACTGCATGCCTTTCAATTTGAGGGGGCATGTATCGACGGTTTGGAGTAACATGCTTTTCTCCCCGAAATTATCCTGATGCTGATACCTAACCCCTTGGGGAAATCGTGGTTTGGATTGCAGGACCGCCTTGTGAAATTATCTCCTGTGCCACTTGGTTCCCCACAATGCCTCCTCTCCATTGATCTCCCTCTCCCATGGGTTCCAACGGTTGTGACCTTAACCCTTTCTTCCTTTTCATCAGACGACCCCTGTTCGCCTTTCCTCCAATCCAATGATCCCGGATCTCTCCCGATCCTACAGTGGCGATCGCTCCTGAATTTGAAGGGGACGGTCACGATCCTTCGAACCCCTTACACGAGTCTTTGACATTCTATCTCCTGCGTAGATTTTGCAACGCCATTCCTCCTGAGATTTTCAACTCCACGATCAGAGTTCGATCTCTACCCCGAGACTCTGACCAATAGACCCGGCCCATACCGGTCCGATGTTTCAACCAGAAGCTCTGATACCAATTATAACATACCCAACCACCCACAGGCCGGGGCATGCTACCTTCAAGCCCGCCCTTGGACTTCTTTCTCTTATAGATACCTTTTTAAAATTTAAAGA
>JASDQU010279546.1:0-14691 GCA_032191745.1 Picea mariana
TGCTATTTGGAAGGATATCTCTATGGATTTTATTACCGGCTTACCCAAATCGGGAAATAAATCCATCATCATGGTGGTTGTTGATCTCCTTTACAAGTATGCTCATTTATGCGCCCTTCAACACCCATTTATAGCATCCATGGTGGCTCAAATATTCATGGATCAGGTCTTCAAGCTTCATGGCATGCCGCACTCTATTGTTTCTGATCGCAACCCAAATTTCACAAGAAATTTTTGGCAAGAATTGTTCAAGATACAAGGCACAAAATTGCATCTCAGCACAACTTATCATCCCCAGACTGATGGCCAAATGGAAGTTGTCAACAAGTGTTTAGAAACATATTTGAGGTTTTTTTCCTTGGAAATTCAAAATCAGTGGGCTCAATGGTTACCCTTAGTTTAATGGTGGTACAACACTTCATACCATACAACTACACTCATGACTCCTTTTGAAGTGGTATATGGAAAGAAGCCACCTTCAGTTCTCTCATACTTATTAGGTGCCTCGAAGGTCCAAGAAGTTGACCTAACACTTACAACTCAAGAGGCTATTCTCTGTACCCTCAAAGAGAATTTGGTCATGGAACAGAATCGCATGAAGCAACAAGTAGATCAAGGTCGCTCTGAACGTCAATTTGCAGAAGGGGATCAGGTGTTTCTTCGAATGCAACCTTACAAGTAAACTTTCCTCAAGGCCAAGCATTGTCAGAAGCTATCACCCAAATTTTATGGTCCTTATACTGTGCTCAAGCATGTGGGACAAGTCTCCCATCAATTATCTTTTTCCAGCCATTCGAAGCTACATCTTGTTTTTCATGTTTCATGATTAAAGAAGGTGATTGGAGCTAAGTGCCAAATTCAAACCAACCTTCCAAAGTTAGCTGAAGAAGGATCCATTTGGCTACAACCAGAAGCATTTTTGGACCAACGTGAGTGTCACCTACATCAGAGAATGATCAAGGAAGTGCTAGTCCAGTGGAAAGATACAACTCCATCAGACGCCACTTGGGAACCAGATACCATTCTGCAACAATTTCCTCATCTCAAGCCTTGAGGACAAGGATGTTTTTAATGGGACAGACATGTTAGGTTCCTAACCCTCACATAGGTAGAACAATATATTTGGATGTAGTAAAGGTCAATATTAATAAGGCCTTTCAATAAAATAGAATAAGGTGGATGTAAGAAGACCTAATAGAAGCTTCCGCTTCTAGAAGGATTTTCCTCTAGATGCTTCTTTTTAGTATAAATAGGAGTCTCGAGGGTATGAGAACCCTATCTTGGATATTATTGTAATAGAGCTCTTCTCAACTGGAGGTTTCCCCCTCGAAGAGGCCCATGAACATTGATTTCATATTCAAAGTGTTATTTCTGTTGTTATTCTTATATCATTTCAGTGTTATTGTGGTGAATGTTCTGGTTATATTGTTGTTATTCTGCCATTACTAGAATTTTATTTCCGTTATGCATACATTATATATCTAGTATATTATATTTTCCCTCTTCAAAACTAGTCTTTGAGGTGTCTTAGTGTCCTTACGATGTCGCTAGAGAGATGACATAGGTAGTATGATGCTTGCGACACTTGCGACCAATATGAAACACTTGCAATATTTATAATGACGACACTAGACATCATTGCAATGACTGATTTTGATGTGTAACAAACATCCAGAAACCTAACCCTATGAGATGAAACACCAAAAGTTATGGGCCCCGATGGTTAAATTGGTACCTCAACTTCTCGGGGTCGTAAATTTTTCATACCACCTCCGTTTTAGGCACGTGATAGCCCATTCGAAAGGTATTTTCTAGAACTAAACATTATGCCATCAAACTCTGACTCTGTCTATAGTTTGACAGTGGAAAGAAAAAAAAACTTTTTAGGGCCCCAAAACATCCCTATAAGTACAGAAATATGTGCTGGCATGAAAACATCCAAAATAATCCAGTTGGATTAGGTGGGTGGCCACAAATGTCCACCTGGAAGTTGTCCTGGGCTTCAAAAAACCTTAGAATTATAGAACCCAAAATTACAAAGAATTATATAAGAACGTGTTGAACTAAAAACTCTCAATAGGAGCTAGTTGGAATAGGTGGGTGGCCACCAATATCCACCTAGATGAGGTGGTTCCATGAAATGTGGAGGGTGTTGTGAAAATGTTCACTTATAAATTGGTTAGTATAACCTAAAATCTCACATTTTTTCTATTGACATGGGTGGTTGTGACATTGTGCTTGTTGTGGAATGATTACGCACCCTAGGACCCATACTCATGGATTTTAAGGAGTTAACCATGTAATTCCAATAGGAAGGACACCAATATAAATTCCAAGGCATTACCGTAGGATCTTCAAAGATATTCAGTTCCCATTGTATGGAAAATTTACTCAAAAAGGGTTATTTTGGCATCATTTTCCAACTCCATTCCATTCAAGCAGTTGAGACACCCCTGATAGACCCTGAAATTCAAGCTATCCTTTCACACCATCACATTGTTTTCCAAACCCCCCAGGACATTCTCCCCTCCTGCAACAACCATGATCATTTTATTCCTTTAATACCAGGCAGTCTTTCTCCCAATGTTCACCCTTATCATTATCCCTTTGCTCAAAAAAATGAAATTGATAAAATTCTCCACAAATTGTTAGAATCGGGTGTTATCCGTCCTAGTACCAACCTCTATTCTTCTCCTACTATCATGGTTCTCAAGAAGGAAATAATTAAACACATGTGTCCTAATTTTTGTGCCCTCAACATCGATAAAAAATTCCCCACTCCCATCATAGATGACCTTTTGGATGAACTTAGTGGGGCTCAATACTTTACCAAAATTGACCTTTGTTCTAGATACCACCAGATACATATGAAAGAGGAGTAAGACATCCCCAATACGACATTCTAGACTCATGAGGGCGACTATGATTTCTTGGCCATGCCCTTTGGTCTCTATAATTCCCCATCCACTTTTCAAAGTCTCATGAATCATGTCTTCTGTCCTTTCCTCTGTCACTTTATGTTATTTTTATTTGATGTTATTCTCATCTATAGTAAAACATGGCTATCCCATCTCACCCATGTAGATCAAGTCCTCCATCTCCTCTCTAGGAAAAAAAATTTCCTCAAATAGTCTAAATGTGCTTTTGGCATCTCTAAAGTTGAGTACTTGGGTGATATTGTTGGCAAGGATGGTGTAAGGGTAGATCCTAAGAAATTTGAAGCTATGCAGAATTGGCCTCACCCTAAAACTCTTAAAAGTATGTGTGGTTTCCTAGGTTTAACAGGCTATTAATACAAGTTTGTTCGAAATTATGGAAAAATTGTTCCCCCCCTAACAACTCTCCTTAAAAAGAATGCTTTTAGCTGGAATCCAACATTAGACCAATCCTTCCAATCCTTTAAGGAAGCTATATGCACTACTCTTGTACTGTCCCTACCTGATTTCACTAAGACCTTTGTTCTAGAATGTGATGCATCAGGGAGAAGAATCAGGGAAATCCTCATGAAAGATGGATGCCCTTTGGATTTAACCAATAAATAATTGTCAGAGCTACATTTGGGCTAATCAATCTATGAACAAGAAACAATGGGTATTTTTCATGCAGTGGATCTATAGCACGCTTATCTATTGGGACAATGCTTCCAAATTAAAATGAACCATCAAAGCCTTGAGTAATTTTTGAAACAACACATTTCATCCCCAAAGAAACAAAATTGGGTGACCAAGTTATTTGGATATGATTATGAGATCATTTACAAAAGGGTAAAGAAAATGTGGTGGATGATGCTCTTTCTAGTAAATATGAAGAAGAAGGGTCCCTCTTTTCCCTCTCATTCATTGTCACCGACTGGATTCAAGTTGTTCGCCAGGAATGGTTGCATGACCCCAAAATCTCTATCCTCATCTAAAAGTTGCAACAAGATCCTCAAGCTTCTCCAGGGTACTCTTATCACAATGAAGAGTTTATCTCTAAAGGTATCATATATTTAAGAAAATAGTTATCCCTTAAATCCAAGGTGCTCTCTGTGTTTCATGCTTCTCCTACTGCAGGGCATTTGGGTCTTACCAAAAATTATGAATGGGTCAAATGCTCTTTCTTTTGGGATGGTATGAAACATGATGTCTTCACCTTTGTGGCATAATGTGATATATGTCAACATAATAAATGAGAGACTGTCAAAAATCCCAGCACACTCCAATTTCTTCTAATTCCACCTACTATTTGGATGGTTATTTCTATATATTTCATTGTGGGATTATCCAAATCAAGAAATAAGTCAATCATCATGGTGGTAGTGGATCATCTCTCCAAATATGATCATTTTTTTTCTCTTCAACACCCATTCAAAAAATCTACATTGGCACAATTTTTTATGGATAATATCTTCAAACTCCATGGAATGCCTCATTCTATTCTCTTTGATCGTGATCCAAATTTTACCAAAAATTTCTAGAAAGAATTATTCAGGCTCTAGGGAACCCAATTGCAGCTTAGTAAATCCAATCATCCCTAGACGGATGGCCAAACAGAAGTGGTCAACAAGTTCCTGGAAACATATTTGAGGTGTTTTTCATCTGACCAACATCATTAGTGGGTTCAATGGCTACCCTTAGTTGAATGGTGGTACAACACCTCTTACCATACGACCACTCACATGACTCCCTTTGAACCAATCTATGGGCATAAGCCACCATCAATTCTCCCATACATGCCATGTGTCTCCAAGGTTCAGAAGGTTGAATGCAATCTTACATCCTGCATGACCATTCTGTTTACTCTTAAATACAATTTGGTCATGTCTCAAAATTGCATGAATAAAAAATCACATCAGATTCGTTCTAAACGTCAATTTACTAAAGGGGACCAAGTGTTTCTTCATCTACAACCATATAAGAAAACTTCACTCAAATATCAACATTGTCAGAAACTGGCCCCCAAATTTTGTGGTCCTTATACTATTCTCAAACATGTGGGACCAATGGCCTATTAGTTATATTTTCCCCAAAACTCGAAGCTACATCTTGTTTTTCATTTATCCTTCCTGAAGAAAATTGTTGGCACCAACTGCCATGCTCAAACCAGTCTACCAGAGTTGGATGAAGAAGGTCCCATTTGGTTGCATCCATAAGCCGCATTGGATTAGCGAGAGCATCGACTCCTCTAGTGCTACATCCAGGAAGTGTTAGTTCAATGGCAGGATACTCCACCAAAAGATGCCATCTAGGAGCCCACTACTATTGTGCAGAAATTTCCTCATCTTACGCCTTGAGGATACGACTCTTTTTAAGGGGGTTAGGGTATGTTAGGGACCTAATATTCGTAACCTATCACATGGATAAAATAATATATTTTCCATGTAATAAAGGTCAACATTAGTTAATAAGGCCTATTTAATAAATATTAACAAGTCAGTGTAACAAGACCTAATATAAGCTTCTACTTCTAGAAAGATATTCATCCAGAATGTTCTTTAGAAGATAGAATTAGTATAAATAAGAGTAGGAGGCATGAGATATATTTTTATTTCAAATTATTGTAATCGAGAGAAACTCTAATATAGGTTTCCCCCTCAAAGAGGCAAGTGAACATTGCTCCCATTTCAATAAAGGTATCATTTTGGTGTGTTATTCTCTACATTCTATTGTTATATTGGTAATTTTTGTTATATTCATGTTTCTACTTAATATCACATAAACAGGTGCATTACATGAAATCACGTCATTCAGACACCCCCCATAATTGTAGCTTCCTGAAGCACAAACATCATGCAGAGCTTGATAAATCTAGCTTCAACTAAAGGTTTGGTGAAGATATCAACAACTTGCTCATCAGTTCTACAATATTCAAGAGAGAAAACGTTCTCATGAACCAACTGTCTCAAATAGAAAGCATGGATCTCAACAAGCTTCATATTATTGTGGTAAATAAGGTTGGAAGAAACCTGTATAATACTCTAGTTATTATAGTAGATTGTAGTTGAGGTATAAACATAAAGGACAAGTGCTCCCAACAGTTGGTGATTCCATATTGCTTCAGTACCTACTTGAACGAGGCCACAATATTATGATTTCATTGTCAAAAAAGAGATGTATTTATATTTCTTTCATGACCATACCAGCGATCCAATGCTATAGAAAAATAGATAGCCAGAACTGGACTTCTGATCATCATTGTCCCCATACTAGATGGAGTCGGTGAAGCCAACCAACGAATCTGAACTTCGACAATACTTGATACCAAAATGAGTGGTACCTTTGAGATAGTGGACAATTTTTTTGATTTATATCTAGTGGCTTTCTTTAGGGTCCTGCATAAACCGAGAAACACACTAACAACAAAGGAAATTTTAGGTCAACTATGAGTAAGATAAATAAGATTGTTGACTAGTTGTTGATAAAGAGTAGCATACACTACAGGAGTTTGAATTTTTTTGGTAAGCTTTACTCTAGACTAAGAGGGAGTAGCACAAGGCTTGTAATCAACCATCTTAAAAAGTTTCTATAGATCCATGACATATTTACACTAAGAAATGAAAAATCCACCATATAGTGGTAATACTTGAAGACCCAAAAAATAATGCAGAATGACAAGATCTATCATGTTAAAGGAGTCAACAAGTTGTTTATTCAATCTAAGGATGAGATCATTATTATTGCATGTAATGAGTAAGTCATCTACATATACAATTAAAAACAAGGCGTCTCCATTGGTGTAGAGAACATAGAGGTTGTGATCAAAATCAAAATGTTTGAAACTAAGTTGAAGAGAGAAATTGTTGATCTTAGCATATGCATCTCGGATATCTTGCTTCAAACCATAAAGTGAGTACTTGAGTTGAAAAAACAAATTTGAATCTATCACAAAACTAGGTGGTTCTTCCATAAAAAATTATTTAGATAGGTCTCCATGAATAAATGCACTCTTTACATCCATCTAATGGATTTTCCATCCAAAATGACCAATAAGGGAAAGAATAAGTCGAACAATGTTCATATTTGCAATATGGGAAAAGGTCTATAGTCGATGCCATCTTATTTACAAAATCCCTTCACAACTAGACATGCTTTATTTCACTCAACAAAACCTTCAAAGGTAAATTTGGTCTTATAGACCCATTGACACTTCACAATGTTCTTTATTTGCAGTTGGGGAGCCAAGTCCCAAGTGTGTTTCTTAGACAAAGAATCATTTTATATATGCATAGCCTGATCCCATTCATTTTTTCCTATAGCTTGTGAGTAGGTAACAAGATTATAACTTTTAAGCACTCGAGTCATCAAAGAAATGTTGGCATGTTTATTTTGACTTCGCGTTTATTGTCCATAGGAAGCATCCTGGAAATCAACTCTAATAGCTTCAATTGTCTTGGAAGCCCATCTGGGTAGACAAGAAATAGATGAACTTCTATTCATTTCAGTAGGTATATCATATGTCAAAGGGTCTTCAGTCAGTAGACTAATAAAAAAAAAGGACGATGGACTAGTCGACTCGAAGGTCGACGGTCTAGCCAAAATAGGAACAATGTTTGACTGTTCAGTCGAGGAACTGGAGTATGGAACATGAGAACCAATGTCTGAGACATCATCGAAGGGATCATCCTACAACAATCTATAGGAGAAATTCAAAAAATTAAGGTAAAAACAATTCTCATCAAACAATATGTTTCGTTTGATAATGATCTTTGATTTGACATAGTGAAATAATCGATAGGCTTTCAACTCTTCAGAGTAACCCATCATGATGAAAACATTACTCTTTGCATCCAAATTATTTCTGAAATCATTGGAAATGTGATCCCAAGCAACACATTGAAACACATGGAGGTGGTCGACTGAAGGCTTATTTCCACACCATCTATCAATTGGATTCATGGAAGAAACAATTCTAGTTGATATGCAATTGAGTAGATAATTTTCACAATACACGGCTTCAACCTAGAAGTGAGGAGGTAGATATTTATCCTACAAAATAAATCTAGACATTTTGACCTATGTCCGATCCTTTCATTCTACGACACCATTATGCTAAGGTCTGTGAGGAACTAAAATTTTCCATTCAAAATTAGATCGAACTGAGTATTCTTCAAAATGTCAATTTACATATTCACCACCATTGTCGAATCTTAGGAACTCGATGGGTTGACCACATTTCTTTTCAGCAAAGGCTAACTCTTCAACATCATACTAGGCTTCTTCAATTGATGCCTCAAGGATATTTTGTTTGTCTCCTTCTCCTTCCTTGAACTATTCATATAAATAAGAAGAGTATCCTACCAAGGACGTGTACAAAAAATAGGTCCTTAGGGTCAAAACCCTCAATGCATTTAGCTTCATTTAAACCAAGTTGGTCAAATTGACCTGCAAATTCAGCCAAGTGAGAAATATGCTTGACAACAACTTCTCCAACTCTCTAGGGAAATGGAATGAATTGGTTTTTCCTTTTTTCATTGAATAAGTGTGCCCAATACTTATATTGTTAGCACACTTGAATGAAAAAATGTCTATTAGATACATAAAATGGGAGCAAGAAGGATTTCTCTTGGAGACTGAATAATCTTCAAACACTGAAATCCTCTGTAGTATCAAAAATTCCTTTCTTCGCGAGAAAGGTGGAAGAATATAATGATAGTATCGATGTAGTAGGACCAAAGATTAAAACCCGAATGATTCTATGAGCTATTACAACTATCGAAAAATGTCCACCACAAACCCTAGTATGCAATTCTTGGAGTATTTCTCTAGACTTTGGGGAATCTAAACACATTAACAGGATTCCATCAAAATTTATTCAGAAGAAAGACCTTGAGACTAGTATTTCTCTAGACTTTGGGGAATCTAAACACATTAATAGGATTCCATCAAAATTTCTTCAGAAGAAAAATCTTGAGACTAGTACATATTGATTAGTTATAATTTTCAAAGTTATCCTTTCTTTAGAAGACATTTAAGAGGGAAATTGTCTAATTTCAAATAGAATATTATGTCCTTAAACCATTTCAATTTTTCTAAACTTGTTCCCTATATTACAATGTCAATTGTATTGGGGGAATCAATTCCAATCACAAATTTACACAATCCTTGCCCCTTGAAAATTTTCAAAGGTTTAATCTCCAAATCATATTCTCGAAACTTTGCTAACTAGTTTTCCCATCTACACTCTCTAAGTTGCTTATTGAGTAAGATCTTTATTGGTGAACATGGAACATAAGTGATGATGTGAGTTGAAAAGATATAGGTCCTTAAATGAGATATTTTCTTAACCAAGGAAAAATATTTTTTTTCAATAATTGAGTAAATTAGTTCATAATCATGCAAGGTCTTATTAATGAAGAAAATTGGAAGTTCTTCTAGTTTTTCATTTTTATAAGTAAGGATGGAGGCAATGCTTTCCTCTGAAGAAAATGAGTACAATATGAATTCTTTATCAAATTCCACGTTAACAAGAACAAGGGTAGTGGTAATGGCCCCATTTGATTTCTGTGAAAGATTTTTGAATATCTGATGTCCACTCAAATTTATGATCCTTCTTCAATAATTTATTTATTGGCTTGAAAATTGTAGCATAATTTGGAACGAACCTTCGGACAAAATTTATCTTTCCAGAGAAACATTGTACTCCTTTTCTTGATGTAGGTGTATTTAAGTCATTTATTGCATTAACTCTTTATGAATCAATGCATATTCCTTCTTTTATCACAACATGACCCAAGAGATTTCCTTTTGATACAACAAACAAACACTTTTTGGGATTCAAAGATATTCCAAACATCCTACATATTTCAAATAATTGTTTAATATTTCTCTTAGTTTGGAGTGAGCTATCAAATCATCTTGGTAATTTTCCATAAAGTTTCCAATTATATCTTTGAAATCATGGTCCATTGCTCTTTGGAAAGTTGCATCAACGTTCTTAAATAAAAATGGCATATAAGCATAAGTTCTCGATGGTGTTATGAATGCAATTTTTGGTTTGTCTTCCTTAGCTACAAGAACTTGATTATATCCAAAAAAATCCATCTAGCATAGACATTAGTGCTAAACCAATGACATGTTGCAATAACATCTCCATATTGGAGAGTGGGTAGTTGTCTTTAATGCTTGGTCGATCGAGGTATTTTAAATCAACACAAATGAAAATTTCTCCATTATTCCTTCTTACCACCATGATATTTGAAAGCTACTTTGAGTCTTTGATTGAAAAAATTATACCATCGTTTTTTAATTTTTCCATCTTTATCTTCACTAGAGGATTTATCTTTGGATTTATCATTCTCATTTTTTTCTTAAAAGGTATTGATCCCTATTTTGATGGTATAACATGATGGAAAATGTATTTGTGATATTATTTTAAGTCATCATAAATCCAAGCAAAGATGTCCTGAAATTATTTTAACAACTGAGTATATTGGTCAATTTCTTCAGTGGTGAAGCTAGTACCAAGATTTATATATGTTGGAGAATTAGATGTACCAATATTGATTTTTTGTGTTTCTTGAATATTCCTAACAAACAATTATTATTTTTCATCCAATATATTTGTTTGATAATCTCCTATAAAAATATATTCTAGACTAACATAATTATTAGGAGTGTGTACAAGATTCTGATCACAAATTTCCTTACAAGAATCTTGGCTTTCTTCTGAATCATCTAATAACGTCGAGTGATTATCTGTGAGGAAGTTTCCAACATGTTCATCATATTCAAAAACTTATCAGTATTATTTATAACATTTATTAAAGGACAAAAAATTGTCTTGACATGAAAAGTTCTTTGATTATGAGAATCACTTGAATTGAAAAGAGATACACCTAGTCCCAATGAATCAACTTTATGATTCTTTTCTCGAGGAACAAAAGAGATATTAAAATATTTAAATGAATCCATGAGTTCCCACACTCTTGTTGGGGAAATGGGTGGAACATGTAATGAAATAGATAGAAATTCTATAGATAATCGAAGAGGGAATAAAAATTTTCAAAGACAAAGGTGGTGTTTATAGACATTGTTACAACACTAAAGAAAAGTGCACTGTGATCATAACATCATAATGCATATTGGACCTTGATATATCCATATGATATCAACTCAATTGTTTGATCTCCGTGATGATAATGACCCATAGGGTATGCTATTTATATACTCAAAATATCTAACCAACTTCCATAGAATCTGAAAGATGTTTTTTACATGTAACTGTTAGTTGTTAGAGTTGACTTTGTTAAATCCATGTTGTCGAGTCGGATCGACAAGGATGCTTGAACTAACCATCCATGCATCCTACTCATAGTCAATTGTTGGGTTGGTCAATCCACCTACGAACTATTTGTTGGAAATTCGGTTTTCATTGATGTCAATCTTAGAAGAATTACAGAAGCCCTAGAAGCCCCTAGAAGTAATGGGTGATGTCAACTTTGGAAAACTTCTAGAAGCCTCTAGATGTAATGGGTGTATTTGAAGAAGTCTCTAAAGTGGTCCCCTTATGGCGTATATTTAATCATGGCCCTCACAGAAAGGTTCTTTGAAGAAGTCTAAAAGAAGCCACAATAGTGTGGTCATGAAGCCCGGAAGTGTTTGAGGAAAAAGAGGATGAAGGATAGTGAAAATATATGAAAACCCTTCATAGATGGATAGTTTTCGTCATGTCATTTCCAATGGTAGGTGGTATGTCATGTGGTTCCTCATGGTTGAGAAGTTATGTCCTATTAAAGATGAATCCTCGAAGTATGGTCAAGAAGCCTTGGATATAAGGATGTGAAGTTACAAGTCGACCCCAAAATTAATTAAATAAAAAAAAAGTTGTTGCGATAAGAAATTACAGGTCAGCCCTAAATTCAAATAAAGGAGGAATTTTGAAAAGTATAAACAAACATAAATAATCTCTCATTTGTTCATCCATCCAAGTGTGTGTTTATGGTATGGAGCTAGCATAAGTGGGTCTGCACTTCTTCTAGTAGGATTGGTGAGCTCAACAAAGCATACCTGGACCAGGAGAAAGGAAGTTGAGGAGAGCAAGGATTTTTTGAGGTTATCTGTGAGTAACAGTGGAGAAAGGAGATGATTTATGAGGTTATATTTGGGTCATAGTAAATAAAAGTGAAGATTTGAGGAAAAATCTATGGGTTGACAATGTATGAGTAGCGGATTTGAGAAAAAACCCACCCGTTGACAGTGTATGAGTATTGGAAATGTATAAAAATTTTGAAGAAGGATCCCTTGTCTTGTTTCTAAGGTTGAGAAAGGTATCATTATCATATATCATATGCATTAGGGTTTCCTCATGATGAAAGGTATGTTTGTCTACATGTTTTGAGGTATGTCTTGGATATTTTGGTATATGCCTTGAGGCATATCTTGGAGAGTCTTTGGCATATGGATAGATACATATATTCGTGATATGAGATCTAATGTACTAGTTTTTACAAAATGTAAAGTATGCTTTCTATGTGTTTTGATGTTCATGTCTTGGTGGTTATGGTATATGCTTAAGGAATATCTTGGATAGTTTGGCACATGCTTAAGGCATGCTTTTGACACATGTTTTGAGGAGTATCTTAGATTTTTGGCACATGGATAGAGGCATAGCTTGTTGATATCTTGTTATATTGTTTGAGGTATATCTTGTATATCTTGGTACTTGGTTTATGTCATGGATGTTTTGATACATGATTAAGGCACATCTTGGATGATATGGTGTATGGTTTAGTTACATATTTTGGTACATGGTTGAGTCATATCATAATTGATATTTCATATGATTGAGGAATATCTTTGGTACATGATTCATGGATATTGTGGCATTGGTTTGAGGCATATCTTAGCACATGGTTTGATGAAAATATTGGTGATGGTATTGGTGTATGATGGATGATGTTGATAATGAGGTATAAATATTAGTGGCGGTAGCAGTGACAGGTTTTGATGATGATGTATTAGTGACAGTGAAAGTGACATGTTGATTATCAATAACATTGATAGGTTGATTGTTAGTGACAGTGATAGGTTGTGATTCGTATTTATGAGCAGAATGAAATGAAAAAACAGATTTATAATATTAACATAGAGAAACAGTGAATAAAAATAGTGATACAGTAAAATTGGACTTCTATTAAATAAGAAATATGTTGAAACTATAAAATGTAGACTGAAACAAGCTTGCTAGAACGGTGGCAGTTTATCTTTGAGAAGAGATGTGACAGCTACGCTCAATCTCAAGAAGATGAGTACAATGAGGATCTGAAGGCATTTTTACAATAAACATGAATTCCGAAACCCTAGACATCCAAAAACCTATCCCTAGGAGATGAAGCGCCAAAAGTCATGTGGGCCCTGTTGGGGTAAGTTAGTACATCGATTTCCCGGGGTCGTAACGTTTTCATACGATCTCCATTTAGGGAGAAAAATAGCTTGTTGGAAAGGTATCAAAAAGGAGATTTAGTTTTTGGGCTAAATCAAATCCATTTTTGACTATTGAGGTGCTCAATCGTGAAATAACATCATTTAGGCCCTCAGAATGGCCCCGAAAGTTTAGGACTTGAAAAACTACTAAAAATAGTAAATTGCCAAAAAACTGTTTTGAGCTTGTTAGAATAGGTGGGTGGCCACCAATATCCTTTTGGATCAATCCTCCCCCCTTATTAAGAAATGATCTCCATTGCATTGATTTCCTCCATCGTATGAGGAAATTGTTGTTGAATTTGGCCTCGGGTGAACCACTTGCCTTGGTGCAGAAGTTTCCATGATTTGACAACCTGATAAAGTTGGATCCTCTACTGGTGAGTTCCTTGAACCTTGTTTCCGGGATATGATCAGTGGATGGATATTCCATGTAGTTAAGTTTGAGCTATGTTGGTGTCAAAAATTATTCTATCTCTGAGGTGTCCAACAATGGTGGAAAATATGGTCGAAGGAGGTCCACATTGAACACTAGGTGCAAGCCAAGGAACCAGAGAATGTTGAGCTCAAAATAATTGTCACCCACAACCTTGGGGATAGTTTAAGGTCCACAATGGATTGGAAGAAGATTTAGTTGAGGCCTTGTAAGGAATTATTTCTACAAGTGCAACCAAAATTTGTCTCCTACCTAAAACTTGTGTGGCACCATGTGTTTATCATGGCATTGCTTGTACTTGGAATTAAACTTCTGTAAAATATCCTGAACCTGTTGGTGGATGTGTTGGATCCACTCAATGAATCAGGTAGCTTTTCTAGCTTCAGTCGAAGCATGGGATGAGTTTTCCTGGGTGGCCACAAGGGGTAGTGCAACATGCTTGGGACCCAATGGTTGAAATCCCAACCCCAACTAAAAGGGATTGCGATTGGTTGATCTATGTATGGACATGTTGTAGTTGTGTTGAACATAGGGAAGACACTCATCCCATGTGAAGGGGTGCTTGGAATTATACATGTGCATGATATGCATGATCATCTGGTTGATGACCTCGGTTTACCCACTCATATGGGGGTGGAAGGCATTGGATTTGGTGAGCTTGGTGTCAAGCAGTGACCAGAGGCTCTAACATAATGTGTTGAGGAACTGACTATCTGGATCTGAGATAATGATTTGTGGGATACCAAAATGTACCCACACTCGTTCAAAGAAGATATTGAAAGTGGCATGTGTTGTGATGCTCTTCTTTCATGCAACCATAATCACCATATTGGAAAGGAGATCTAGAACCAAAAAAAC
>JASDQU010279547.1:3025-14797 GCA_032191745.1 Picea mariana
TCATTGCTAGAAATCTTCCACGACGTGTTCAAGATCTTGAATTCCTAATTGTTAGGAGACGTGGTGCCCAATCTAAATATTATGAATGTTATGTGAAGAGATCACGGGTGATGAATGCATTGTATTACAAAATTGAAATGGATAAATTTTATCAAGATGTTCAAATTGACATGAACTCAGTTGTGTCTCTCCCCAAAAACCCAACAGATGTGTCAACTAGGCTTAAATTTGTTGATTGTGATATTGAAGAAACAAATAGCACTCTTGATGACATTCAAGGCTTTCCCACTGATTGTTTTCACTCTCATCCTTCATCTTTTGTTGCTCACCTACCCAATGAACATAGAGAAATCAAAGAAATAAGAACATTTATTGAAAATGTTGAGTCTTCACCTGTTCAATCGGTCGACTGGCCAGATATTGGTTCATCTCCGATCAATGAATATAATACTCAAGGGTTATTATACATGGCATTCCCCACATTATTCCCCACTGGTGAAGCTAATTGGTTGCATCCACATATTTGTAACATTCAACTTCATGAATATGGATTGCATATGCTCAAATACTTTGATCAAAGATTTGGAAGCCATCCTCTCTTTCGATACTTCTTATTGAACATGATAATGAGACATCGAAGCCAAGCAACTTCTACAGTTTTTGTAAAGAAAAATATATATGATAATTCCCCAACAACAATAGAAGTGTTGCGTCAAAAACTCACAGATTTACCTGATATTAAATTGGCTGGGCACCTTATGCATTTTGGTTCTTCACTTAGAGGAACAAGAGCCTACTAGACAAAGTTTCGTACTGAACTTACTGACATGATTACTCAATTGGGTTGTCCAACTCTATTTTTTACTTTTAGTGCAACTGACACAAAGTGGCCAGACATGCATAATGTGATGCCGAGAAATGAAAATTCTCATGGTTTAAATCACATTGTATAAAAATTGAGAATGTTATCAAGTACCCCCATGTTGTTTCCATGTTTATGCATCATAGATTCAATATCTTTCAAGAAGAAGTCATCCAAAAATATCTTGGTGCTAAATATTTTTGCTACAGGTTCGTGTTGTTGTATTTATGCTAACTAATTTTTCTCTCAGTTGTTGTTGTCTTTTTTCTACTATATATGTTTACTATATCTTCTTCTTTTCTAGATATGAGTGGAAACATAGAGGTTCAACTCACATCCACAGATTCTTATGGTTGGAAGGTGCTCCAAACATGGAAATATTAGATTGGTCTAATCCTTTAGATGTGCATGTTGCAAAGACATATTTTGATAGATATGTAACAGCATGGAATCCACATGACATTCATCATCGAAACATAATGTTTCCTCGAAGCATCAATGATGATCCCTGCCTATTGAATACAGAACAATCTTTTTCTTCCAATCCTCTTGATGATTTGTTGAACCATGTTCAAAGACATACAAAGTGTAGTGTAGATTCATGATTGTGTAAGAAAGGTTATGTTCTCACTTGCCTCTAAAATGCTCCATGGGAGGTTCGAGATGATTCACTATTATTCATAGATGAGAAAGGTAGAAAACAATATGAGCCAACAAGAAATGATGATAGGCTAAATGTCCATAATGTAGATGTTATTGCAATGTGGCATGCAAATGTTGATTGTCAACCAGTGGTTTCCCGACATGCTGTGTTGAAATAAATTGCTAAGTATGCTTCCAAAGAAGAAAAGAGGTCAGAAATTTATCAAGATATGTTAACTAGAATTTCAAATTCTGGTGCCTTAGAAGATCTTGTTTTGTCTGCATATAGAATATTTCTTGCTGAAACACTTGTTGATTGTGACATTGGAGCCAAGAAACATGCCATATGTTACTAAAGCTACCTCTTGTACTTTGCAATTGAAACTTTGTTTCCTTAAATGTTGGGAGAAAGGTTTTTAAAAAAGTGCCAAAGAACCCCCATCAATTTTCATCTCCCAACAATTTTGTTGAAATGTATCAACATAGACCTGATTTTATTGATCATTTGTGTTTGATAGAAACAACAAGATATTGGACCTTTTATGCCAAATGTAAGAAAGAGAAATGGAAATATAGAAATTTCCATGCCATTTTTAGAGTTTGACCACACTTTCATTCTATTCTTGATGAGGCTTAAGAAGAATTCCAAAATTTTTGTTGGTCTAAATTGATTTTGTGCAAACCTTTTAGGAACATTCCCATTGATATTGTCCTTTCAAATGAAACAGTGATTGAAAATTGGGGAAATTTTCGATATCGACCATGGAATGTTCATTGGGCCCCTGTCTCTTCAGAAAATGTTCAAGATGATGATGATTTCCAAGAACAACCAACCCATGTGGAAGAAGATTTTGAAAAATGGCAACTTTTGTCTTGTTTGGTTCCTCCTAATAATGTCAATGTTTCTGACCTTCACACTCTTGGCCGAAGGGGCTTTGATATATGTTTTAACTGGGAGAAAACAACTTCAAATGATGTTGCAGAAGAGGCTATTTATTTTATAAGAAACGCCAAATCAAGAGGTGTTATTGTTGAAAATCATCATCCTAGATATGTATCTCCATTATCCTTGGCAGAGAAACAACAGGTTGCTTTTGATATCATTTTACAACATTCAAATCAATATCCAAGTCATGAACCTCTTCTAATGATTGTTCAGGGTACTGCAGGCACTAGAAAGTCTTTTCTTATTCATTGTATTATTCATGCTCTTTCTACTTCATCGGTTGATGAAAATAGTCCTTTTCTTTTGCTCGCTCCAACATGAATAACTACTTTTAATATACATGCAAAAACAATGCACACAACACTAAAGATTCCTATTAAGGATATGCGACCACTACAGGGGCAGTCTCTAGCAATATTTCAAGAAGAAATGAGGCATATTTGATATATTTTAATAGATGAAATGAGCTTTTAAGAACCAAGGTTATTCATACAGATTGATTCTCGATTGCGAGAAGCATTTCTGGATAATAAATCTTCTCCTTTTGGTGGTAGATCTATTATTCTTGTGGGTGACCTTGGTCAATTGCCTCCTATCAGAGATAAGCCTTTATATGCAGGTAATACAAGGAAATGATCCGAAACAATATTGTTTCTGTAGATTGTTAATGAACGTAAGAAATGTTGAACCCCTTTTTGATGATTGGGAGCTGCTTATGTCATGGGTTGATATGAATTTTCCTCTTGAGGAGAGTAATTTATTTAATTCATCACTTCACTTGTTCCCAACAAATAATTTGGTGAACTTGCATAATAGGCAGATGTTGAAATCATTAAATTCTCCAATTGCACGATGTGTTGTTGAGCATACATGGTGAACAAAAATTTCTGGTCTTGATGATGATCAATTGGAACATGAAGTTCTCTTATGCCCTGGACAATGTTTCATGTTGACATGTAAGTTGTGGGTTGAAGCTGGTTTAGTAAATGGTGCTCTTGGTTACATTCAGAATATATTCTATATTTCTGGCTCAAAGCCTCCTCAGCTTCCAATGTATACAACTGTTCATTTTGATAAGTACATTGGTGTTCCATTTGACTCGATAAATCCAAACATTGTACCTATCAGACCAGTTATAAGAGGAAATCATAAACAAAATCCTCTGAAGATGGCATGGGCCCTTACTATTCACAAATCATAGGGGTTGACTTTAGAATGTGCAACAATTGATATTGGAAACAAAGAGAAGGAAGGGTTGACCTTCACATATATATCAAGAGTCAAATCAATATATGGTTTACGCATATCACCAGTTTTCTCTTTTGAGCGCTATGCAAAGATGAAAAATAGTGCATATGTTACAATTAGGAAAAAAGAAGAGGAATGATTAAAGTCCATATCATTGTAACATTCAATTTGTTTTCAGTTTACATAGAATGTCTATGTTAAGCTCATTTTTTTGTCCTTTGATATTTTTTTCTTGAAATTATCATTTCTTTATGTTTGTATAAACATGTAAATGTTCATTGAATCCATTTTAATTTTTTGAAATAAGAAAAAAAAATCATCATTTTCGTTATGTTTTCTTTTTTTTACCAACCATACTCTTTCTCTGATACAATTTATTATACCTTTCTATTTTTTTTTCACGGTTTTAAAAATTTCTTTAAAAAAAGACGTATTTTTTACTCATTCATTTTTTCTTGCAACATTTTTTTAAAGGGATCAATATAACTATTGTATTCAGAGTTTCTAAGGGGTTATGTTTCGTTATGTTTACCTTTTTATTCCAGTTGTACTAAATAATTATCATTATTATTAATTGTCGTTTTTACATGCAGTTATGGATAACGAAAGTGCAACAATTTTTTTTTCAACAATACATAATATCACAGCCCAACAGCAATTTCTTACTGGAATTCAAGAGATGATTAGTAGGAGAATTGAAACTCCTACATACTTGTTTGATGAGACCCTGTATTGTTTATCTAATGTGAAAGAAATGGTTTGTGAGTTTCAACATATTTTTGACAGAGAATTTGGTAGAAAATTACACAGAGAATGGCTCGAACGACAAAGGGGTCGTCAAGTTACTGTTGACGTTAATTGGTTTTCCATATGTCATAAATATGGTTGTAATTTGGAATAGATTTTGTTATGTTTACCATTTAAGGAATTTTTAAATTTGTTAGTGTTTGGATACTATATTTCATGTACCTAAAATGATAAAAAAATTTAATAAAAAAAAAATTGTTTTAAACATATCGACCACAAAGTTTATGTATTTTGTTCATAAGTCTATCTATTCAATTATTGTTTTCCATATGTTGCAAAGTAAAAAGTTTATTCAAATGTCTACACCAAACATAAGCTTTATTACTCTCAAAATGTTGATATGTGTCATTCAATGTAACATATTGACTTTATTAATGTTTAATTGTCATTGTATTATTGATTTGTATTTCCTTTTTCTTTTATAAATGTCTAACATTTATTATTTCCCCTTCCTGTTATGTTTTTGATATCCATTTATTGCAATGTCTAATGTTATTCATATGTCTACAACAAACATAACTTTTACCTTTTTTTCGAAATGTGGATATGGGTCTTCCCATTCAAGTTATTTATCTTTTTATATTAAAATTGTATCAATATGGAATAATATAACATTTGACCTCTGAATTAATTAATGTCAAACATAATCTCATGGATTTCTATGTTTCTAATTTAATGTGAACCTTTCGTAAGTCTATAATATTCATCTCAACTTCATAAAAATATTTCCCACCATATTTTCTAATATGACATATTCTTTAAAGTACATTGCGAGACCAACTTCACACATACAATGTTTTCCTCAGAAAAAGCTCTTAAACAATATTCAATTATTGAATATCAATTTATTACTTTTAAATAACCATTGTATCACATGGTTTTATATTTAACCTCTCCAAATATAATTGTTCTAATATTTGTTTAAGAAATAACATTAGCATTCAATTCTACAATAACATTGCTTTGATATGTTGGTATGGGAATTTTTCTTTAACTTATCCTCCTATTTTTTCCCTCTGAAATCGTGACAATCTTCTATAACATCTATCTTTACCCAAGAATACACCTCTTCATTACACAATATAACCCTTAAGGAAAGACATAGATTTATATGACCCTCAAGGAAAATCATAAATTTATACAATCCTTCATGTAATGTTGCAATGTCACTAAACTTGACATTTCCTTACATGCACATCGCAATGTGACATTTATGCAAAAACCATGTTATGTTACAAAACTCTTTCCTTTTTTACATTCTGACTAACTTCATAACATCGCTTTGTTATGCACTTTGGGATGACGTCATTATGTGATGAAACATAGCACCATGGTTTGATATACTCGCATATCCTCACATCACAATCTTACATTCATGCAGAAACCTTGTTATATTACAAAACTCTTTCCTTCTTCACATTGCAATGAACAAGTCTAAAATATGTATGTTGCAATGGGATATTTTCTTTAAGTCATCCTCCTCTTTTTTCACTCTTAAATTGTTATAGTATTTTATGACATTTCACTTTACCCAAGCATATAAATATTCATCATGCAATAAAAACCTTAAGGAAAGAAATTAATTAATATAAAACTCAAGGAAAGACAAAAATTTATACAACTCTTCCTGTTATGTTGAAATGTCACTAAACTTGTAGCCTCCTTCCATGCACATTGCATTGTGATGTTCAAAAAAACCATGTTATGTTACAAAAGTATAGACCTTTGTTACATTGCGACTGTGACATCCCCAAAAAAATAAAATATTTTTAAAATTTAAATTAGCTGAAAATTTATTATGTTTTTAGTAAATTCGAATTTGGATTTTTTTTTCCATTTATGGCAATTCCAAAATTCAAATTTGATAATTGTAATTAATTATTATGATTGTTGGGAAGAGACCTGATTTGACCCAACTAACTATTTGACTATGAAAATTTATGGAAATAGAATATTTATATTGATTGCAGGAGGAAAAATGGAACAACCATGTTAAATTTAGCTGACCATGACTCCATAAGTGGGGAAAATGTTGGAACTACCTCTAGGCTGATTTTTACAAGTGGAAAATCAGTGATTTGGCCATTGGCAGCCCCTGAAAATCAGGGATTTAGAAAGCTGCAAAAATTCCCAAGGGAGGGAAAGAAGGCCTAGGCAAATTGATAAACAACATATGTGAGGAGGCAGGACGCTGCCAAGTATGCTAGGAAAGGAGACTATTGATTTTTTTTCCTTGCTATTATGAACACTATGTGAGTGTGAGGCAAGAGGAATTGGTTGGAATTGAAGGACATTGTTGAAGAGGAGATTTTCAAGTTCTCCCTCATGGATTCATTATCGGGCTAGGGGGTGAATCGGGCAAGTGATTTTGGCTACCCTATTCTACAGTTGGGAGGAACGTGGTTGTTCCCTTTGTCTCCCTGCGAACTGGTACATATATGTTAATTCTTCCTCTCTCTGTTTGAATGATTATATATATATATGATGTAATGCATCTCGTTATGATAATGTGAAATATTTCAGGAATGAAATCTGGTCATTTGTGTAAAGTTTATAACATATGACAAAATTTTGGAAATGTTTCTCCTATAATTAAATTTCTAGGAAAAATTATCTATGTTTAAATGAATCTGAAACATATTCTATCTACAGGTGTATGTTTGTTCCTGTTATTAAATTTCTAGGCGGAACCATCTATGTATGATTGGATTTGAACAAGTCTGTGTATATATCACATTTATATTTCCATATATATATATATATATATATATATATATATATATATATATATATCCAATTGCAGTTTGTACTTTGTGTAGGCTTTATTGATTAAATGAAAATTAAATGACTGTAAGCAAAAATCAATTATACAGAAATATGTTGACATAGTATAGAGACAAACAAATTATTCCAAACAGAAATCAACTATGATAATAAGGGAGTTACAGAATAGAAGAAACTATATGGAAACAATTGAATATACCTATACATTGTTTCTCTGACAGAGCACTACCATAGATTATATAGCATCCTCGTTGTACCATTGAAGAATTTTCGGATAATCTTATCGTACTTACTACATAAAGTCAATTATGGAAGTACGCGGTTATACCGCAAATATTGTTGCTACAGTTTTAATACTTGGATACATAAACAGTGAAGAAAACAATCTGTATAGACTTACTGTGTTTAAAATGGAATTCCTTCTGGATCTAGTTCGGACCATATAAAATTCCATTTGTGTATATAAGTACAGAACAAAGGTTATCTATACACCATAACCTAATATGAATAATTATACAGAATCATAGTCCTCACCATTTATCGAAGTAGGCTGAGACAAGTTTGGAATATCAACATAAGCATACAATATTTAACAATCATATAGAGTAACATATCCATACATAGAATATTGATATATATATTCAGATCTATACAAAGGTTTGATATTAGGGTTTTTCTCCTTTTCAAGGAGTCTGTTTTTGGTCCATATATAAATCCCCTAAAAGAAAACATAAGTTCCTTTCCTTACATTGCACGATTGTAATTCGGACTGTAAATATAATAGACAATAAAATACAAATCGGAACATAGTGTGAAAGAGTAAAGGGTACAGGATTAAAACTAGAAAATCAATGAAATCTGTTTCCATAAGATCCAACATGAAAAATCAATACGAAATAACCATCCCTAGAATTATGTTGATATCTTTTTCTAGAATTGTTCATTAAGAGACCAAATTGCTCTATAGAGGTCACTGTCCATATTGCCCTAAAATCGAATACTCAACATATAAAAGTTAACCACATGTGAATTCAGCCATATTTACATTAATAAGATAAAAATTTCTTATGACCATCAAACTTAAAATACAGAGATACAAGGCCGAGCTATCCCTTGAATAGACTCTGCTCTTCATGAAACTCACCCTTCCGGCTTAAAATTATATCAGAAAAAAGAAGAAAACACCTAGGGTACTCTTTAAGAGTAACGAATTAAAACCCAAATACCTTTTGAGCTTTTGACCAGGAGTCTGCGCCCGAATCTATGCACAGTTGAAGTCCTTGTAAGGATTTTTTTTCAAATTACATTAGTATTGTATAATAAAAGCAAAATAGATAGAACCTTTAATAGAATAATGAATGATAGGGAGAGTTTAATTAAATGTGGTACTCAACTCACGGTGGGAGTGCTAGAGTCTTTTCCTCTGTCATATTTGGTTGTATAAACATCCTAGGTCGAGGGGAGGATGGTCCAGGGATTTCTGATGGGTACCCTCGTAAACACAGAGCCCCATCATTAGATATTGGTTCCCAATCCTTTAAAGAATAAGAATGATAGTTTCAATATTAAAGAAAAATTAATGCTTCAACCAAGAAATATCTATAAGAATGCTTCGACTTCATAGACCTTCATACGAAACAAGCACGGATGTCTCCATGAGTACTGTAACTTTCTATAACTTTGACCCAAAAGAAAAACGAATACACAATGAAGCTCTAGAACCTGTTAGGGACTTACGAAAGCATCTTAAGGACTATAAAGTTTTGATTAGTACTCCAGATAGGAACTTGACGTGCGACACTACCTGAGATACGAACATCTAAGCTATATTCGAATGGAAATAAAATGCAGGAAACTTAAGAAGTAAGAAGCTCCGAACAAGTAATACACAAGAAGCATTGTAAATAATTTACAGTCAGGGTATCCTTCTTTAAATTGTAGAATCGGTACCTATACCCGGATGTTTACGCTTGGGGTAGCAGAGGAAATTCCGAGGGGAAGTCCAAACCCCGAAAAATAATAATAATCCTCTCTCTCTCGTAACTACGTGTTTAAAAACATAAATCTTAAGGAGCAATCCAGTATAATAAAATTCCAAATTTCCCCATGACTAAAGGAGACTTTCCACAGAGCCAAATTTTTGAAGGAAAGACATTGTTTACAAAGAATCCGTAAGAAATACCAAATACTGGAATGACCAAAATCCCTCTCGACTTTTCTTACTCATCACAAACAACAACGAGAGTATTGTAACTTACCATGAAGATGGGTAGATCTTGCATATCTCGCTAGGGGAAAACCTCCAGTGTAATGAACCTTAAATTCACCATAAAAAAAAAAATTTCTATGACATAATTCTATTTCGTTTAAGGTTAGAATTTAAGCGAAGGTAAGACTCATTTCTGTCCATAATGACATTATTATGCTAGTCTATTTTTACTTCGAACCAAAAAGCTTATGTGGATAAATTATATCCATAACTCTATCACTTCCCTTAACTCTCAAACTACTCCAACATACTCATATGTATATAGGAAACATCTAAACTTAGGTCGAAGGAACCTTTGAGGTTCAGAGAAATAAAGCTTAGGGGGAAGCACAAATGTCGTTAGATAAAAAGGATCTAGACGCATAGAGTTTAACCTCTGAGAGGTCGCACAGGAGAGCAACTGAATAAACGGTGGAGACACTTTGGGGAGAAGTACCGAAATTGCAAGAGTCGTCGGATCCAGAAAAGGTGCGCGATGTTTAAACCTCGTAATAGTAGAAGGAAGAGGACTCATCAAGTCCCGAAAGCATCCGGACCATCCAATTTGGAAGACAAATGTCAAATATCCAAGCCCATCGGAGATTTGGACAACGGGGAAATGGTAGTGAAGACTATCCCAAATTCTCGAAAGGAGAAAGCCAGGATTGATCACGACCATTGATCATCCTGAAAAGATCACAACTATTGATCGTGGCTAAAAGATCACAGTCATCCATCGGAGGGACACGTGGCTGCCGGTTGGCATTTCGGCACCCAGGAAACCAAAGGGCGAGACCCCTCATTTTCGTAAGTCACGAAATCCTGGTATACGAAAACCCTGAATCAGTTTAGCATGAAAAAGGTTTTTCGACGTTTCAGCATGTGGGAAACCAAAGGGCAAGATCCCTTGTCTCCGTAATTCATGAAATTCTGGTACACGAAACCCCAAATCGGTTTAGCATGAAAAAGGTTTTTGGCATTTCATAACCCAGGAAGCTAAAGGGCAATATCCCTTGTCTCTGCAAGTTGCAAAATCCTGGTATACGAAACCCTGAATTGGTTTAGTGTGAAAAAGTTTTTTCAGCATTTCGACCCCCAGGAAACCAAACGGAAAGATCCCTTGTCTCCGCAAGTCATGAAATCCCAGTATACGAAACCTCGAATCAGTTTAGTGTGAATAGGCTTTGGCATTTCGGCACCCAGAATTCCAAAGGGAAAGAATATGTAGGAGTCCCGAAACCCTGAAACACCAAAGGTGTAAGTGTTGGTTCAGGACAGAGGAGAGAAAGGTTATAGTTTAAGAGCTGTAAAATCTTTTGGGGTGGCAAAAAAAAATGAACCGTCATTCTTGCTGAGTAAGGGTTTGTTATTGAATGACTCTTCAAAAAGGAATTAAACCATCATATCTTTTGTCGTTACAAATTCCAGAAATTTTACCAAGGTTTAGTTAAAATGTTGTTCTCTACTGTTTTTCCATAGTTGTTGTCTGTACAGTCTGAGTTTTTATGCATTGTATGGAATCTATGCATTTCCAAAGGCCCGCACTTTTGAATCACCTCTCAACAAAAGAAAAAGGGCTCTAGAATATTAATCTGTTGTACAGATATCAAGCAAGATACAAATATATGCATATAATACTACTAAATGTGTATCTTGGTCATGCATCGATACTCTAGTGATGTTATTGTTTTTCATAGCTTATTACCGAAATATACGAGTACTCAGTCATTGTCATTCCTATTTATACATCGACGTTTCTTAGATCATTATCATCATCTAAGGGAATGTATACATAGAAATGAAAAGGAAGAATAGAGTCTGAGTTTGTCAAAATAATCAGTTCTGCACATTTAATTGTGTTTTTAATTGCAAGGTTGATATTTCGGCATTTGGGACTTTCTTGTTACATATACATGGAGTTCCTTTGCTCTATTAAACTCCAAAATCCTGAACCCCGAAACCCCGAAAATGTTGGGCCACAGTCTTTTCACATTTCGTGATTCGACATTCCTTATTTCATTTTGTTTGCACGTTAGGTGTTTGTAAACCCTGAAACGCTGGGCCACAGTCTTTTCACATTTCGTGATTCAGTGTACAACGTGATCTTTGTATTTTGTGTTCAGCGTGTGTAATCGCCGAAACCTGATTGACCTCTGTTTTTTCACCATTTTGTTCTCTACGGTTTATGCCATTAAACAAAAGTCTAAGTTATTTTATCAGTAAAGGTCCTGAATA
>JASDQU010279548.1:0-14797 GCA_032191745.1 Picea mariana
CCTTTTACCCCACTTAAATGTTCAAGTACAAGATGATTCAAAATGAAAATGTCTCCTTGGTATATATAGGAGACTAGGAGGTATAATTACAACTAATGGCCTAAAGCTTACATAAATAAAATAACATTACTAATATAATATGCCCCAATTAAGGGGTAATGAGCCAATATTAGGGCTTAATAGTATATAGGTTGTCATAACTTCCAACAAGGTAGTATTGTTTCTTAATAGCATCCCTGAAGGACTCCCAAGTGACTGTGACTATAAATAATGAGGGTTCCTCTATTTCCTTATGCTCACATAAAGTTTCCCACCAATCTTTGACATGAGGAATGACTTTGAGGAGCACAAACTTAATAGTTTCTCTATTCGAGAAGTTATGGACAAAGAAATACCCTTCTAGTAGATTCAACCATTTGTTTATAGAATCTGCGTCTATATAACCTTCAAATATAGGAATATCGAATTTGATTTGTATCTTGAAGGGGGTGGTGCCTCCGTTTGAGGAAGATGCATCACTTGTTGGTATCTGCCAGCGGATTTATGCAAAACTATCCATCATCTTGTTCCTCTATTGCATGATGGATTCCTCAAGCAATATTTTGAAGGGATATCTTGTCCCTTCATATTTCTTGTCTCCCACCACGAGAGGTCACTTGGGCATGTGAGAGATTTTGTCCTTAAGAGAAACCAGCTTGAGACCCAATTCTTTGTACCCTAACCTCGTTGGGGACATGCATTAAGAATGACAAGGAGTAGAACGCTCTGATACCACTGATACATATTTTATGATCATAATGAAATGAATACAGATTATTATCAAAATATGCTTAACACAAAATAACAGATATACAATAAAACCGGTTTCTATTCAATAAGGAAATAAGCTGAAACTATAAAATCCAGCTAAACACAAGCTTGTTATAATGGTGGTGGCTTATCTCTAAGAAGAGATGCGATGGATGCGATCATTCTAGAAGATGATTACAATGAGTCTCTCAAGGTATTTTTACAATAAACATGACTGTAAAAAAACCTAGACATCCAAAAACCTAACCATAGGAGATGAAGCACCAAAAGTCATGTGGGCCTCGTTTAGGTAAATTATTACATCAACTTCCTCGAGTCATACATTTTGGGTAATTTATCCATTAGAAAGGTCTATTTGAGGACTAAAAATGATTCATTTGGTGAGAGCTACACATGTAGGTTGTGGCGATCCCTAAAAACACTGTTTGGGGCCTCAAAACGAGCCCAGAAGTCAGGGACCCGAAAACTAGGAAAAAACTGCCGAACTAGAAAAATGCCAAAATGAGCCAGTTGGAATAGGTGGGAGGCCACCAAAATCCATCTGGATCACGTTCACCATTCAACCATCCCATATGCAGAACACCATCTAGTTACACTAGTCTAACAATTCCTGATTCCTGAATTTCTGCAACTATAAAGGGTCCAAGACAGTGCATCTGTAGCTTCCCTAGATGTTTTTGATAATTAATATCTTAGAGAAATATTTAGTCACCTTGTGAAAAATTATTGGTATTAATGTGCATTCCATTCCAATATTTCTATGTATCCTTCGATATAGTCTGATGCGGATATGCTAAAAATCTGGTATCTTCAACTTCTAGTAATTTTTCAACCCATTTCGCAATAGACTTGTCTTCTGTCATTTGAGTAACTTGTGCAATGTATATAATTGGAGTGATTAACTTAGTTGGTACTATGTATTATCTCCCATGCACTAATTGAAAAGGGATAAAATTATGTAACTTCTTGGTAGTGGTTCTATATTCCCAAAGAACACTTGGAACTTTCTCATCCCAATCATCTCGATTGGCAGAACAAAATTTAGTCAACCCCATCTCCAAAATCTTATTGAATGCTTCCATTATACCATTTTCTTGTGAAGGATACAAACTACTCTTGTGATGGTGAATAAAAAATTCTCGAGTGAGAGCGGCAATTGTCTCATCGATGAAATGAGCACTTTGATCACTGGTTAAGCTTCTAGGACACCCAAATTGAGTAATAATTTTCTAAAATACAAACCTTGTTGTTATGTCTATAGAAAAATCCCTAATAGTTTCTTCTTCATCTTATCAAGTCAAATAATCAGTTTATAAAATAATGTATCTTTCCTTTGAATGTTTAATTGGTGGATTGATAGGTCCTATGAATTCAAGAACCCACTTCTTAAAGGTATGCAGTGCACAAACATGGTGTAAGGGTAACTCATCCCTACACGAGGGCTTACCAACTCCCTGAAAGACATCACATGCTCTGGTGTAGTATTTATCATATTTAAATACAGTCGACTACCATAATTCTGTTTGAATTACTTCATGTGCAATCACCTTCCCTCCAACATGACCTCCTGTAACTACACAATGAAATTCCCATAAGATTTTAGGTCTCTCATGGTCAATTACACACCCACTTATAAGAATGATATCCAATCCCAACTTATATAATTGACATGCGATGAATTGATAGTTTGTTGCATGAACCACAAAATGTTTCTTTTATGTTTTGGAAATACCACAAGGGAAAACACCAGTGCTAAAAAATAAGGAAATATTAGAAATATAGTCTGGGAAAAATTCAATATTAAATTAAATATCCATCTAGGATATGGTCATCTACAACTCCAACAGTTTATCTTGAGTCTATCCGAGATAAGTGGTTAGGGCCAACGTTCAACTTTCTAGGTTTGAAAACAACTTCAAAGGAAAATTCCTTGAACAACAAAAACCACCTGCAAGTCCTTCCTTCTAACACAAGATTATTAACCACATATTTCAGAGCTGAATGATCAGTGAAAAAATTTAAATGACCTCCTAACAATTAATTTCTTAACTTTTGTAAGGAATAAACCATATCTAACCCCTCCTTTTTAGTGGTGGTGTAGTTGCGCTCGGTCTATGATAGTTTCTACTCGCGAAGAAAATAGGATGATCTAGATTTCCTTCACCAGGTTGCACGAGAACATCACCTAAAGTAGTGCTAGAAGCATCAATGTGTACATGGACTTAAATTTTCCAATTAGGATATGTCAAAATAGGGGCACTACTTAAATTTTCTTTCAAAATATCAAAATCTCAGTCACATTCAAGTTTCCAATGAAAAACTTCATCTTTCTTCAACAACTTCTCGAGTGGGATAGTTATACTTGTGTAATTCTTGATGAACCTGTGATAGTATCCAGTATGACCCAGAGTGGATCACAACTACTTGGAAATTGTAGGCGGGGGGGAGGGGTATTGATAATAACAACAACTTTTGCAGGATCCATCAGAACTCCTTCCCTACACACAATATGTCCTAGCAAGTTTCCAAAAGGTACACAAAAAATGAATTTCTTCAGATTTAATGAGAATTGTATCTGTCTTCAGTGATTAAACATCAACTAAAACACAGTCCATCCATCCATGTAAATTTCAATAATCGTTTAGACAAAGTCATGAAAAGAAACAACAACAATCCTTGAAAAGACAATAGGAGGATTCTTAATACCAAAGGGCATAACATTATAAAGAAATGAATCCCACTAAATATTAAAGGTAGTCTTCCTTTTATCTTCTTTCATGATCCTAACTTGATGATATTATGAAAATCCATCACTGAAGTAATATGCTTCATCACCAGTCATATGATCAAGTACTTCATCACTGAATGGAGTAGGGAAAGGATCATGCACACAAGATGAGTTCAAACTTTTGTAGTCTCACAAAATCTTATGTCATCAATATGCTTCTTACTCTGTATAATGATGGGACTAATCCACTCAACTTCATCCATAAGAAACATTAATCTAGTTGTAAGCATTTTGTCTATCTCCTTCCTAACCTTTTCTTTGACTCTAAGGTTCATGAGATATGGTCTGTGTTTGAATGGATTAGCATCAGGGTTTAACTCTATTTTTATCTCTCCCAAGTCTCCTTTAACTCCTTTAAGTTATGAGAATATTTTAGGGAAGAAATCCTCATACTCCCACAACAGGGCCTAGATCTATGTCATAGTCTATTCATCCTAATAATTCCCTATAGAAGCCATCTTAAGGTGCTCTGCACTCCCAATATTCGTATTCAAAAAATTCAGAGGCTCGGTATATGAACTAATGGAATTACCTGATAAATTGTCTTTAACTTCTCTTGTTCCTACATATTCCTTAAAGTTCAAATGTTTGATCTCCTCCAAGTCTCCAGATCTTCAGGATCCTTGTCAACCTTGTTGCAAGCCATAGTGATTCTTGTAGGTGATGGATTTTTTTATTTATTAAATAACATCTTCATGATCAATATATACTATATATGAATACTTGGGCTTGAATTCAATAATGAACAACATTTTCTTAATTTGTTGTAGTACTAGTGTAATTTTCGGAGACATGCCAAAAAATGAGAAATCATGAAAAAATTGATCTTGTAGTACCTTCCATCATGCAGTCTATATTTTGGCCTCCTCATGCACATACCATGCTTTTGAAATTGTACCCAGAGAATGGAAGAAATTATGGACCCAAAAAGGATATCGAAGTTGTGCAACTTCTCATACCCTGAGACAATACTCAATATGCTCAACTAGATTGGATTAACCATTATATGTCTCCTAGGTTGTCATCTGACTCTTCATCTTTTGATATTTACTTGACTGGATGAATTGCAATGGAGGAAGGAAGTGTTATTGGATTTAAACAATGAAATCATCCCAATAAGAAAGAGTTCCTTTATGGGTAGCCCACCATCTAGATGGGGAAGATCTCAAAGCTACGTCAAGTGCTAAAATTCTTTGTTCTTTTGTGACCTTATCCTCCATATCAATGAGAAAACCGTGCAGATCATAGGTGCCATCATATGTTGAATAATCAACTATCTCATCCCCAATCCACCTTAATTATTAGATAGTTTTGCAACATCTTGAAAAATTATCATACTATCCTTACTACCAATTATTGAATGTTGCTTTAGAATCTTCATCCATAGACTGAACACTCCTCCAACTGACTAATCCATATGCAGTAGGGTTAATATAATCAGCTCATTTTACTATAGTCATATTATATAGTTGATCAAGGACATATGTCTCCATATTATCATATGTAGGTTCAATATACCATGGGCCTTGATATGGATCTAAAGGGTGAGCGACCTTCATACCATTAGACTCAAAAGTCACAATTTCCTTTTTAAGATCAATGATATCATAGTTTTCATAAGCCCAGTCAATACCTATCATATATGGATATGGATCATTCTCTCCCATTATCTCAATAACCTAACAATCAACTACATTTTTGACACCAACCAAGTCTACTTCAAAAAAATTTATCCTTCCTACTGGAAAAATGGAGTAGTGATTCACCATTCACAAATAAATAGGAGAATATATTAACTTGGGTTTTCCCATTTCCTCCCAAGTCTTCTTTGGAAAGATGTTGACATCAGAGCCTAAGTCCATCATAACATCCCTAATCTCAAATTCATCTATAGGATCATTCAATTTTAATTCTCTTCATGGGGTCTTCACTCAGATAACTTGATACATAGCACCTCTGTTCATGGGATATTAAAGAATACCCCTAATTTTACTAGATATTGATAATTAATTCTAAAAATTCCTTTGTTGATCCCCCCTCCCAATAAATTTTTCCAATGAAAGAAACCCCTATTTTTACTAGTTACCCCTTTTTATACCTCCCAATACCTATAAAACCCCCTATACCCCACACCCCCCAATACCTACAATATATTTACTTTATTTCAAAATTAAAAAACCCCCTTTATGAATGAATGTGAAAAGATATTGGTCAGCAAGGTGAAGTCCTTGTGATTATATTCCAATCCTCTTCTTTCTTCTTTACACCCTACCTGCTTTTCTTTCTAGGAGGTTAGAAACAATAAACTCCTCTAGATTTCCTTCAGCTTCAATGACCACTTTGATGGTATTCCACAACTTCTAAGCAATTTTCTCATTATATAATATATCAGAAAATAATTGAAACCAAATATCAATAGATTTTTTTGAATTACGTGAAGATTCCATCTGAGGAGATTACTCTCTGGAGATCCTTAGCTAATGAGGATTCAACTTGAAACTGGTTTCTTCAAATTGAAGTGTTGACGGACCATGAATATTTCTGAACATATCTGTTACATTCTTGAAGAATTCCTTATGTTGTGTAGGATCATACTTGGTATTTTATTCATAGTTTTATGAATTTTGATTTGATGTAGATTCTTTGCATCAACACCAGTCTTCACTCCACCTCTAGTGAAAATATTAATATTAGGCCCACTTACTTTGACTAAAAATCTGGGTTCAAAATTTATCAAATTGGATCCTCTCTTTCTGGCATGATATTCCCATTTAGCAATCAAATCATGACAATCTTCAATAGTGCGAGTCTTATTCCTGCAGTGATAACAATAGTGTTTTCTTGGAAGTGGAAAATATCTCGCAATATTCCCTTGCTCATCGAAATTGTAGCAGTGAAATGTTCCTCTTCAACTAGTCTGTCCACCTCTGTGCCTCCCTCCAAATCCTTGAGGTCCGTCATTGAATCTGAATGCATATCGATCCAACCTATCTTTAAGTGCATCTATAGAGAGATATTTATTACTATTATGAGTAGGTGAACCACAAAATCACAATATATTTTATAGAGCAAGTGCATATTTATGCAAAATGGGGTAAAGTCATGGAGAGTTCTCATGATTTATATAGATATTACAATATTTATTAGTCTGGATGCCCTGATTATTTGGAAAGGCATGATATTGAGTAAACCCATGAAATGTGGCTATAGTAGTGACCATCGAAAATCCTCCTAATGGCCCCACTGGAGGAGGCTCCATTGGATTACTAGAGGGACCTGCGACTCTCATTATTGGACATTTAGTCATTATATGACCTTCTGTATAGCATATTGTACACCATACTTTTCGTCGAACTACCTTAGGAAGGGTCAACTCTTGGATATTCTTAGTTAATGCAGAGATTTGAGTCTACAATTGTGAAACATTGTCATCTTTAGGAGGTATCATAGCTCACAAGCTCCCCAGATAGCTTTCCATAACTTCCATCTTCATGGCTTGCTCAAATGATTCTCCTAGACAAGTTATTTTTTTCTATGTCAAAGGGATGCAGATTAAAGGTAGAAACCCATGAATAAATCACTCCCTATGATGATGTTCATGAATAAGGTTTTCCAACTTCCCTATCAAATCTTTAAATCTCTAATTGTCTTCCCATGTAGACTCCCCATCTCTTTGCTTTATCTCCCAAAAATATGAAACTGTCAGTTGATCTGAATGAGGTAACTAGAACTCTGCAATAAACCTATGTCTAACTTGAACCAAAGAGAAGGATTGACCCTGAATCCCTGGCTCAATAGTATTCAATACCATTTGAGATCTTGACATCTGAAAGTGGTCTTAAACTCAATTATTTTTTTCCCATCTGGAGTCCCTTGATACCTCTAGATGGATTCACATAGAAACCAATGTTTCTCAACATCCTCTTGTTGTGGGTGGGAATCCCTCCTACAGACTTAGCATTTTAAGGGCTTTAATCATGCATGCAGAAAATGATCATTTAAGAGGCCTCCACTCTTTCCTATTCTCCCAACACAAAACCCCACATTCATGCAATACAAAGGTGTAAATGAGATTCAGTGACTCTACCTTAAGTCCTTCGTTTGATGTCGATACCTTTTCTTTCACTCACTCTTTGATTGCAAGCCTCCTCCTAAAGCTGACCTACATTCACACATGAACAAACAAAAAGATGTGAACATGCATTTCATATACTAATTGATGGGTTAGTTGTGACAATATCATAAAATAAACATGCAACTTGAACACATGATATGGCGGGACGAGAAAAGTATTCCTTTTTTTATTAATATTCACAAGAGTAAACTTACAATATGTGGTCGACACTGCTCCTCGAAACTGGTCCTGGGATCCTCTTCAACTATCCTCCAACTTCTTTTCTCTATACTTCTCTTTGCACAAGGATGGCTAAAGGTTGAGACAAGGGGAATTCTCAATTGGGTATAGTCTCTCTACTATGATTTTCCTCCTTTCAAATGGGACCTCTACCCCTTCTTTTATAGGCTAGAAAGAGCTAGGTATTTGGTCGAAGGACTGGCCATGCATGGCTGAAAGGTTTAGTTAACTTACCCAAAGCTACGTGTTCCATCAAAAAATTCCCCTTTTCCATGCTTTTGTAGGTACATGCGGGCTGTATTGGGGTAGCTAGCGTGTACACGCATGTAGTAATGGAGCAGGGCACGTGGGCCTTTATAAAGGGGGTTTTTAAGAGGAGTTGTTCAATAGTGTTTTGGAAAAGAAGGAATCTGAGATGTCCTAATGCCAGGTGAGTATGTCTGGTGCAAATTAGGGTTATAACAGATGCCCCCTAATGTGTGAGGTCAGAAAAGCATCTAATGGCCGAAATACATCATCAATATTTATCAACGTACCAAACCGGTGAGTCCAGGGACCAGAATTCGAGAGGTGCCATCTGCAAAAATAAAAATTGTATCTCCGAGGTGGGCATAACCATGCTCGGGATGAAATAAAATATTGGATACCAATCAAATACACTATATATCCATGTCAGATAACTATATAAAGTGTAGCCACAAGCAATACACATCAGATCTACATCTCAAAATAAAAAAGATATACATGTATAGTATCCATCTTCTAGAAGCTGATAAGGCCTGATGGTTGGAGATGAGGTATTCAGAGCTCGAGCAACAACTTCAAAATATTCAAAACTTGGGTAGGAGTGTAATATGAGTGTACAAATTCACTACCCAGAGGTCTTCGACGACTCGTCAGTCATGAACTAGAGAATATTTGATGATCAGACCGAAGGCTTCATTGATTTCAAACAAAGACTTGACTGGACTTTTGGGATGGCCAGGCATGAGGGAAAGAGACAAACTGCAGACGGACCGACTCAGGCTTGGTAAAAACTTCCCTTGGACAATAGCATGACAAATGATGAGACTCAGGCAACATGGCATTAACATAAGTTCATGAGGATGGGGGCAACGCAAACTCTCCATATATTTGGAAGGATAACCAAATGGAGGAGGACACAACTCAATGTAGCGGGAACAAATTCCTAAGGTCATATTAATTTCCAAGGCTTGATGGACAAATGAAAGGATGTGCTTTATCCAAGGGAGACTCATTGTGCTTCCAATATAAAGAAAATACTTTTCCCTTCCTCTTTTTGGAGTATATTTGATTTTTTATTTTTTTTGTCTTATCAATAATTTTGGAAAAAGAATAAAAGAATGCTACGTTACAAAGGAGGAATGAGTGACGCAAACATACGAGTTTGAGGCACAAGGAAAAGACTAATGTTCAAAGCAAGGAAACTCGGAAAAAATCCCTTCTGGGGCCAAAGGTGTCAAGACACAAAGGCAAAGTGCTACAACGTTTGCGTATAAGGCATGTTTCATATGGTTTGGTTGAGAGCAACATGGAGCTGGCATTAGGCCAAAGACGCGGGTATGCAAATGCAATTAATAAGACACACAATGAAAACGTCCTTCGATGTAAGTCTAACGAGCCCAAAGAAGGTAAGCTAGACAGTTTTTTATATTTCGAGAGTCTGAAAAAACATAAAAGGAGACTCCGATGGGGTACCTTTTTCGAAGGTAATCTAGTCGGTTTGAAAAAGGGGTAAACTAGCACCGACAAGACATCTATTTAAAACTATTTTAACGAGTGTGATAAAGACAAGATCACTCGACAATTTTTTCATTTTTAAGGAGTCTGAAAAAAGCTTAACTATGGACTCTGTCAGGAATGTTCTTCTGGACCATTTTAACGAGTGTGAATGAATAAGGTCACTCGATGATCTTTTCAATTTTAGGGATTCTGAAAAGAGATTAACTATGGACTCCGTGGGGGTTCCTTTTTCATAAATTTAGTCCCTCAGGCCCGAAAAAGGGTTAAAATTATACCTGAGGGTACTCTTCTAGAGATCTGAGGCCTCTAGAGTATACCTTTGTTCATACATATGACCATCTAAACTGAAAAAGGGGTAAACTGCTACCAGATAAACGTGACTTCAAATTCCAGTTTAACGAGCGTGAAAGGCCACAAGATCACTCGACAATATTTTCATGTTTAGAGGGTCTGAAAAGGGCTTAAAAGAAGACCCGTTATGTTTTGGGAGTCCCAAGGGTGAGGTCAAGAGTGATATGGAATCATGCAAATGAGGCTCGAACTCATAATCAGGAAAAACTAAAAGGGACTCCTGAGCCTATAGTCTTTAGTGACAGGATAGACACCATAATGTGACCAGGATCTACCTAGGGCATCCATATTACAGTAAGCTCTACCACCAAATTATGACATTTCTAAAGAAGTATAATGGTTCCGTGTTGCAACTTGGTGGGATCAATCCTATGGAAAAATGGAAAAGATAACGAGATGCAGAAAGTGGAATCCTGACTTAAATGCAACAAGTTGGAAAAAAATGACTTTTTACCAAAGGATCGTCAAAACGCCCCAAATCTCAAAAAAAATTCCCAATACCCAAAGTAATACTTCCCGTAAACATCCAAAGAAGACTCCCGAACCATCTTAAATGATTTTCAGTTTAGAAAAAATGACAAAAGGGTCTGAAAATTAACAAAAAGAGGCCAAAACCTCTATAAATAGAAGCTAGCAGCTCATTATCACCATTGTTAATTCAGAAATTGACTAAAATCCAAAACTACCCCTTTGTGAAAAGAGTTGATTCTGGGAGCTTCAGTGGACGAAACAACATTCTGGTTGGACCAAGTAAGTATAAACTCTATCTTCTTGCAATCTAAATCTTTCTTTATGCATTTAATTTTATTTTTTGGAGGGGCGTAAACCTTTAAAAAGTCGGCCCTAAGTCCACGTGGGTTGTCTTATGACAGCCCGCGTGTAAACTCGGGCAGAGGCAAAACTGCACACGTGTACATGCAACTGTTATCATTACAGCCCGCGTGGACCCTTCATTTAATGGAAAAGAATTTAAAAGAGCAAGGGTTAAGCTTCTTGAACTTGGTTTTTTGCAGGATGTATGTTCACTGGAGGGAAACAAAACATGAGGATATTAGTGCGTTGGTTGGGGAGGACCCCAATGCTGTTGCTGCCTTGATGCAATGTGGGTTGCTAAAATTATTCCTATGTCCTTTCATGCGAGAACAACCTAGGCTACTGAATGCCTTGGTTGATTATTGGCATCCTGATGCAAAGGCCTTTATGCTCGAGGGGCAGTCATTGGTGCCAACGACAAAGGACATATACTTTTTGACTGGACTCTCCTAGTGAGGGGAACCAGTCAACTTCCATACATTTCCCTCTGGGCCTCACAACATATTGGAGTTGATTGGACTCCATTGTGAGGCGGGTATAGACATGATGAGCTCGCAAGTGCCGATAAGCAAGATCTCTGACTTAGCACTGCAGGCGATAGTGTTTCTCATCGGGTAGATTACAGGGTCTGCCGCTTTGCATCAGGCTTCTTGTGCACAAATGAACTGTGCAATTCAGTGCTTAAATGCACAGATTTTTTATTGGAGCACCACATTACTGGACTGTATGAAGAGGTAGCTAATAGATTTCTGGTTGCAGACTCAGAGGAACTTTGGGTTTGGAACCATTCTTTTCTCTTTCTTCTTTAAAAGAGTGCCCATTTTCATCCCTCAAGAGGTCATACGGGGGCATCAGGCCTCTCTTCTCGCGATATGCAGATGGGCAGTGTTGCTGCCACGACAGGGGGGAGGAAAGACCAATGAGTCCTTTGATGACAAATTTTTTTTTTGGTTGTCATGATAGATCCCAGTCATAGAGTATTACCCTTATGCTAGGATTGACTTCTTGAGAGACCCTGAGATACCGATACCTCCCGACAAGGAGCGAGAAGATATGGGAAATTTTTCATCGTTTGTTTTTTTTTTTGTTAAACATATGTAATTTTTATGTTGTTTTTTTATATATATCATTTTTTTTATACCAGAGAATTTGACAGATATGTGTCTATTATGTGCAGATGTGGGACTAGTGTGACCAATGGACTATGCAAGGAACATGCGATGTCCTCAGTCAGGGGACGCACCCGCCGCCATAGGGGGACCAACAACAACAGGAGAGCTTCTAGCCGGTGAGGCTGAGAGGGTTCTGAGATGAGTAGAGAAAAATTTTACCTCGCTCACTCGCACAGTCCCCATGGCAGAGATTGAGGATCTGTCACCATCTATGCTGCCTCACGTAGTGGGGGCACCATGGACATGGGTCCGGCTTTTTCGACATTTGGAAAATGCCGTTGATTATTACAACAGGGCCCATAGGCCCCATCCTTAGTTAGGCTGGAATTTTCACATGCCGAGGGTACTACTTGTATATATTTTTTGAGGGAATAAGCCCCATGACTCGTTACTGGTCATATTTTTGAGGCACATGCACCCACTTATGTACTCTGATGATTTTGATATTATATATGAATTTTTATGTCTTTTTATGTCTTATGGATTATTTTTTCCTTTAAAAATGTATTTACATGTGCATGTGTATGTATTTCGTATATGTGTGTGAGATGCCAATCTAAGATTTGATTAGCTAGAGTATCCATGACTTGATTTAATCTCTTAGGAACATGAAAATATGTAATATAATCAAAGCTTCGTTCTAAGAGACATACCCTAAGGAATCGTCAGTGTAAAGTAGGATCATGAACATGGTAGACTCTATTTAACTGAGACACCACCAGCTAAGCATCTAAATAGACCCATAGGTGAGAGATACCAAATGATAGAGCATCACGAAGCAACTCAATAACTGTGTTGTATTCAACGACATTGTTTGTGGTGTTGCCTAAACTTATACCTCTTGAGGATAATAACTGGCCCTGAGGTGTAAAAATTACCCAAGATGCGGATGCAAGTCTCTGAGTGTGCTAGCTAGCATCGTCTGCGTACCCAACAAACACCTCTGATTCACTTGACATCTACCACAGTGAAAAAAGATAACATAAAAAATGACATGTCCATAAAACCAAAAGAAACCATAAAGTAATAGTACAGAGACTATACATATGTTACAAAAAGTTATCCAAGGTGACCTACCTATGAGTAATACTTCCTGAGGTAGAGCCCATTTCTAGGCTCCGCCAAAGAATTTCCCTCAAAGTCTACCAGACAATAAGCACCCTTTTTTAGAATCTCTTTTACGATGAAAGGTCTGAACTACATGGGTTTGAATTTCCTGCCCTTAGGGAGTCCTTATCCTCGTCATAGACCAAGACAAGGTTGCCTTCAGAGAAAATGCGAGGATGAACAAACCGATCATACTGACACTTGAATTTTTGTTTGTGAGCCTCATTGGCCAGGGTCGCATCACGACACTTCTCATTGAGCTGCTCAAGGTATAATAACCACTCTTCAAGTGGAGAAGTGTCTGGCAGTAACTATACTGCCAATTTTAGGGACAGGATCTGACATTCTATAGATAAGACTGCTTCCAGCCCGTAAACGAGTTGAAAAGGTGAGAAACCTGTTGCAGTATTAACAAACATTTTGTAATCCCATAATGCCGAGTATAACATTAAATGCCAATTTGACTTGGCCGAATTGATCGTTTGTTGTAGGATGGTCTTAAGAGATTTATTTACAGCTTCCACCTGACCATTTGCTTGGGGGTAGTAGGGTGACGAATGTTCTTTCCGCAACCCAAGATTTGATGTTAATTCATTCATCATTTGGTTCTAAAAGTGATTTCCATGGTTAGTGACAATCTCTCTCAGGACACCGAACCTTGCGATTGTTGGTTGTGGAGCCTGATTATCTTGCTGATTTATAGGTCTTTTACTTTCAGCCGTGTTTATACCCCATGAAGTATTTACACCCCAGAAGTATGTACACTCTTCCACGTGGGGGAGTGTAGAGGGGGGGTACCCCCTTTGCGGGGTCTGGGGGGCCTACCCCCCCGGCTGGGGGATCTGGGGGCAAGCGGGCCCCCAGCGGGGGTTCGGGGGCGAAGCCCACGAAGCAAAAATTGCCTTATAAAAGTATATTTTAATTTCATTGTAAATCTAGACCGTTCATTATAAGGTCGCAGATCTAATGGTAGAGATTATGTTAGGGTTTTTTTCCCTAGAAGGCAACCCTCTTTTATGAGGGAAATGTATTGCGGCTATGTGGATGGTGAATATTGTATTCTAAGAGAGGATACTGTGAGAGAAAGAAGAGGAAGTTACAACGGGTTTTGTTGTAGGTTGTATCCCTTCATTTTGCTGGATAATAATAAAGAAAGGACCTGGTAATTTCTCTGGTGGATGTAGCCCACACTGGGTGAACCACGTAAATCTGTGTCTCTCTTGTATTGTGTATCTTTTGTGTTTTATTTCCACATTTGTTTTCTTTTATTGCTCCACGGTCCTGTTTTTCTAACAACTGGTATCAGAGCGTAAGGTAACTCGCAGGAAAAGAGGGTTCCTAGTTCGAGTGGGAGCAATGTTGGAAGATGGAAAGTTCAGGGTCGAGAAACTTAACGGCCAAAACTACCAGTTATGGAAGATGCAGATGGAAGACTATTTATATCAAAAGGATCTATTCCTACCATTGAGCGGAGTAGCAAAGAAGCCGACGACCATGAAGGATGAAGAATGGGATATTCTTGACAGAAAGGCTCTAGGAACGATACGGCTAAGCCTGGCAGCGTCGGTGGCTTTCAATATTTCGAAAGAAAAGACAACGAAGGGTTTGATGGACGTGTTGGCCAAATTGTATGAAAAA
>JASDQU010279551.1:0-12877 GCA_032191745.1 Picea mariana
AAATGGTCCATTGTGCTTTGAATTTTGTCTATCAATCTAAACAAGTTGGAATATTTTGTTGTAGACCTCTTTTTTATTTTGAAGGTGTAATCGGTTAATGATTTAGTCTTAAGATTGTGGGTGTGATTTGTCTTCCACAAGGAATGTATGAACCTTGTTATTAACTTCAACCAAGTTGCATCCTGGATCCTTTTTCAATCCCCCGTCTCTCATTTTTGTTTTCACTTTTTCAACATCATCCCACCTGCCAACAACATCATAGATGTTTGAAAGCAGTACATAATATCCAGTGTTTTCAGGCTCCAAGTCAAAAAGGTGTTCTGCCACGCGTTCCCCTAGCTCAACATTACCATGAATTATGCAGGCACCAAGCAAGGCCCCCCACACACTAGCACAAGGTTCTATTGGCATATTTATAATGCACTCTTTTGCCTCACTCAGTCACCCAGCATGACCAAGAAGGTCAACCATGCATGCATAGTGCTCCATCTTGGGTTTTATGTAATACTTTTGATTCATGAGAAGAAAATATTGCAAGCCCTCTTCCACCATGCTTGCATGACTGCAAGCATACAAAATACAGACAAAGGTAATGTGGTTTGGTTTTATGTTTGACTGCTGCATTCGAAAAAAATAAGAGAGGGCATATTTACCTTGCCCATGCATTGCAAACCCAACAATCATTGTATTCCATGAGATCAGGTCTCTATTAATCATTTTGTCAAACATAAGATTCGCAAGAACTATACTCCCACACTTGGCATACATGTCAATTAAGGAATTCCCAACAAACATATCTGATTCATATCCACTCCTGATTATGTAACCATGTAGACACTTGCTTGGTTGCAGAGCCGATAAGTGAGCACATGAAGGGAGCACATTTACAATGGTCACTGCGTTGGGTTTCATGTCTGCAGGTTGCATTTGATTAAAGAGTGCCAATGACTCATTAGATTTCCCAATCTGGACATACCCTGCAATCATTGCACTCCAATAAATAACATTTCTCTCGGGCATTTTGTCAAACAGTCGATGGGCAATCTCTTCACTTCCCCTGCATTTAGTGTACATATCTATCATAGCTCTTCTCTTCATCTGGTGTGCTTCATTCTATGCATCTGTTATTATACCTGCATAGCGGTAGGTATACGCTGTCATGCAACCTTGTTTACTATACTGATCTCTAGTTTTCACTTTTAAGTTATTAAATTCTATATCATATAGATTGTTCTGTATCTCTGTTTAGATTGGAATTATTGGCATTGTTTTGCTACTTCTTTCATCTTTATTTCATTCTTTGTTTCCCTTTCAAACTTAACAGATTTCTTGGATTCCAAAATAAAAGTTGTCATTTCAATCCTTGTTGCTATTGTGTTTTTGTTGTTAAACTACACCAAACTCTATAGATCACTGAAATATAGGATGTTTTGGACATAGCCTTGTATGCACCTTTCAAGCTATAGTGAGAATGTATGTACCTTACACAAGTGAAATGCTATGTTTTATCCCTTTGCTTCGTTAAATCAAAATCTAAAATTGGGAAACTGTGAATTGAGGTCCACATCATCAATATATTCTTGATAATGATGTTGATGTTGCTGAAAACCGTGAAGCTCTAGTGCTCTCAAACTTATTTCTTTTGATTAGGACATCCCATAGTATCTACACAAGACTCTGCCTCTATTTGATCTCTTTTTCTATAGTGAATTCTTATACAGCCAGAACCATTGTCTAGAATACAACTTTGATAGCTCATATTCGACATTTTGATTTCATAGTCTTTTCACTATGCTGGTAGGTAATTTTCTTTGTAAATGTCTGTTTTAATGAAATTTATATTGATGATCAAATATCTCTTTGGAACAATTTTGTGGTGAGCAATTGCATTTGCCTTGAATTGATATATGTTTACATTTTTTATTTTCAGAGATTGATATCTGTTGTGACAATCTAAATTCTCTTATTGATCTATGAATAAAGTTGCTTGTTCTAACACCAGCAAATGAATCTTTATACAGGTCAACTATGTTGGATTTGAACATATGAGTTGATTCACGACTGGCTGGGATACTAACATGCCCCATCAGATATTGTATTATACAAATTTGTACAATAGTAGAGTGGGACTTTAGAATGTCGTATGTCATGGCATTCATATTTTAAGAATAGCTCACGGGATTTCTAGTATTTTTCTGAAACAGGTTTTTGCTTGTATCCAACAGGCACTTAGCTTATGGGCCTTATGTGATCACTTGTGGCAGTTGCAGGGTTGTGATTTTTTTGGGAAAATAGTCTCATTTGCAATGTGTCTATTATGCATTTTGTCCCTATTCTTACATGTACATGGTATCAACAAAGAATTCACATTTGTATATCGATTGCTAATAAATTGTGCAGGGCTGATCTTTTATCAAGTACGAGTCTTATGTAATTTATGGAATATCAATCTAATATAATGTGCATTCTTAGTCCCTACCTTCCACTGCAATGAAAAAAAATTCCCCTCATTTCTACTTTCATCCAAAATCCAAGTGCAGAAATTTATTGTAACCTTTCTATTTAAAAATGTTTGTATTGTATTTTAAGCTGATATTTATTTAGTTGCAATTACCTAAATTGTTCTGATCTGTATTCCGACTTGTTTATTGTTCCATGTAATTGTTTTTTTTTTAAACATAAACTGTAGAAGAATTGTATTAATAGGCTGTGCCAAAGCTAACAACATCAAACCAGTCTACAATCAAGGCATATGGCCGAAGAATTTGGAGTATTTCAAATTTTAAATTTTCTCACCCTTTCCAGACCTTGTCTATGATCATCTAGACTATATACATCCTTACAAAACTGTCCTAGGCACCAAAATATATTAAAATACATTAGCTATCTATTGGGGCAGAGACTTGAGTAGTAACGAGTTAAGAGATGGGGAGTGCCCCCCTTACTCCATTTGTTTCAAATTCACCTTTGCTTATTCTCAATCCGTCTTAGCCCAAAGATCGGCAAGGGGGTTGAGATCTCTCTTGATATGGAAGAGATTAATTTCTCCAAAGATTTCAACAATAGTCCTGATTTGTTGAAGGATGCCATTTAAAAGGTTTTTCTCCATTGTTTGTTTTTTGAGAATTGCTTTAACTATCAACATAGAATCACCAAAGATTGAAATATGAGAAATGTTATGCTCTTTGACTATTCTWATCCCCACATATAGAGCATATGGTTYRRCTATATTATTTGTTGYRGTTGAAACTTGAGAATGGTTTTGGCCCTATAGGGGAACACTTTATGCATGGAGAGGKAAAATGTTGCTACTACGTCTTCAGGGGATTAAATTTTGTTTCATGAGTTGAGGGTTAGCCARGTTACATTCTAGACGATACAAATTTTTCTATCATCAAGAAGAAATGGTTATGGCTCCAGGGACAAACATATCAGGACTCAGGAGCATGGTTCAACTCATTTTGAAAGAGTGCAAAAAGTATAATACAAAAATATGAAGTTGAATGCTTGAGTACTTCAATCAAAGGAATTATGTTTGTTGAAGGTCTTATGCAGATTTTCGAGGGCGTGCTTACCCAATGCATTCGTATTTAAATCATCTAGGTTCAGACGTGTGTTAAGGACTTCTAGAATTTGCTAAGGGTCGACCATTAGGAAAGACAGGGATTTTTTGGCTTAAGATACATTTGGCCAACTTATATGGTGGTGGTGTAGACAAATATTCTTTTGAGGGTCGACTAACATTTGTTATCGAAAAATGATATGAAAAATGACTGTGATGTTCAATCACTTAATATATCTACTACACGGATTAACTATGTATATGACAGTTAACATTGGTTGTTATTTGAAACTAGATGGATTAGCTGTATATATAACAATAACATTGGTTGTTATTTGAAACTAAACTTGGAATATATATGTGTTGTATATCTGCAGGCCAAATCTGCTATAATTGTTGAAGTATTTAAATTTGTCTTTTTTCGCCCCTTGTTCTGACCGAGTATTGGGATATTGAATTTTACATGGTTTGGCATTTTCAAATGTCTTGGCATGAGAGATTACGAGCTTTATATCTGGAGTCCAAATCTGTTATGGTTGTTTCGAATTGTTACAATTTGCATTCTATGAATTTTCTCTTCTGCTCAATGTATATATACATAACACTTGCATGCTACATGTGAATTTGTTGTGCTAGCCAAAGGATACAAAGTGAAACCTGCAATGACTTCAAGTTGTATTATTGATAATATAATTGTCTGCTAAATGTCAAACAAATTGTCATAGGTTTCAGTGAAGGCTCTGGAATTTCTGTTGCTCAGCTATCTCATTGGTATATAGGATATTGTATTGGATGGCACTTGTTTCGACATACCCAAGAAAGTGTATACAGTATTATTTTGATCCTATCTAAAAATAGGGACTTACTCTCTAGTATATTTTTGCAGTCTTATTACGCATGATTGCACTTGAACTTTTGGACTTTAGCTCAACAATTGTGAGTTCATGTGATAACACACCCGAGACATATCCTAGTGATCCTAAACCTCATTAGACAAGACCCCCTTTACCATTGGAATTTAGTCCTCCTCCTCAACCAACCTTGCCTATGACCGATGATATAGATTTAAATATTGATATGGCTAGTATCTTAGCAAAGGTTAATGTCCTATCCCTCTTAGTGTTGATATTGTAATTTTTTTTTAAATACCTACAACATAGTCACTATTGCAACATCTTGGAGTGTCGCTCCCATAGCAACCACGTCGGAGATAATACCTCTTAACATCACTCTTCCCACATTTTAGACGTCTCTCTTGCCACCTTCAAGACGTCGATCTTTCCACGTTCAAGATGTCTCTCTTTTCACGTTCCAGACGTCGCTCTTCCCATGTTCTAGACCTCTCTCTTGCCACCTTCAAGACGTCGGTCTTGCCACGTTCAAGACGTCTCTCTTGCCACATTCCAGACGTCTCTCTTGCCATGTTCAAGATGTCGGTCTTGCCACGTTCCATACGTCTCTCTTGCCATGTTCAAGACGCCAGTCTTGCCACTTCCAAGACGTCGTAATAACGACGAAATCTATGTCGTCGGAAAAGAGACGTCATGTGAATTGACGTTTGAGGGGGTCCGTTGTTTTTCATTCTCTCGACAATATAAAGTGGCAATTGCATCGAACGCACCATCGGAATTTGACCCAAATGTACTAGTGGCAAAAACCCTAGTCCTAGATGGACATTAGATTATGTTAATTGTTGGACTGCTAGGAAGAGAAGAGGTTCCCTTATTCTAGAATTGTACTTGTTCCATAGTTGAGAAGATAATCTAGGAGTGTGATTTTAGAGTATAACAGAGGAGGTAGAATATTGTGTAGCATCCATTCAGGCTACATTGTCAAATGAAACTCTATAGTGAAATCCCCTTTCTTTGAAATTGCATTTCATAACTGAAGGAAAGAGAGTAGAGCATAGACCTCACCTTCTATATGGGTTTTATCTCAATTTGGGTTTCCCAAAATACATCTTGTGTTCATTTGTGTTGATGTTGTGTTCATTTGCTTGTTCTTTCATTTTTAATTTTAGTTATTTTCATAAATATGAGCACTAAGCTAGTAATAATAAATATGAGATATAAGCTAACAAATTGCATAGTAAAATATTTCAAAACATTTTAGGATATATTTCTGACAAATTGGTCCAATGGAATATCCATGGAATTTTACAAATCATAGCTTCTACTAGCCTTTTGCATGATCACCTTTGAAGAAATTGTTTACAAAGACTTGAAATTTGATCTACTAATATCCTTTGCTAAATCTATGATACAATCTCTTCTAAGGAATGTTACATTATTTTCATAATCAGTATGTGTGAGCTTATTCATCATATCCATCAGATGTAATATAAAATAATTTATTTGGTCACAAACCTTCTTTCTTTTAACTGCAACAATACCATTTCCAAATCATTTGTTTCATTTGTCCTTGACTAATTTGATTGGCCATATGATGGTAAAACCAAACTTTGTTTTGCACAAGATATCTCGTTAGAAACAACATCAATTTTCATTAGATCTGGATGATAATTACAAATAGGAAGGTCAATTTGTAATAAAAAACTATTTTTTCTCAACTACCTCTTTTTGGAATGCAATATGTCTTTATTAATCCCATATGTAAATGTGACCATGCACAACAATGCATGTTTTGTCTTCCACTTCATAAATATATAAACTTGGGTGGAAATTGAATTATTTGGATAGCTCAACATACCATTCATTTTCAAATTATCCAATGTTATTATTTGAAGAAACAAAATCTCTTTGAATTGGTTGAGAGTCACAAGCCTTGGCATTTTTTACCTACAATTAACAACATGAATTTTGTTAATGAAATAAACTAACATAAAAATATTTACAAGTTAAATATAAGATCTCATATGTATCTTAAATAAAATTCTATAATATGCAACCAAAAGATTACAAAATTTTGGGAAGAAATAATCCTAGAGAAATCTCAATCAACCCTTCCCTATGATCTCCTCCATAGTATTATCATGTTGGAGGAAGGGTTGGTCGACCTTCCCCATGATCCCCTGGGAAAGAATACTATGCTTGAGAAAGTATCAATCAACCTTTATCCATGCATCCCCTAAATGGAAATACTATGTTATAACAAGAGTAAATTGATTCTTCTATGAGATCTCCTAGATGAAATTGCTATGCTTGAAGGAGGGTCAGACAACACTTCCCCAGGGTCCCCCACTACTATAAAACTATGTGTGAGAAAGGGTTGGATCACACCTCCACTGGATAACCTAGGATATGAATACCAACATCGAGGAAGGGTTACCCAACCCATGTCCATATTCAACCTCCACGAGAATTCTATGTTGGAGGACGGGTTGGTGGACCCTTCCCTAGGACCCCCCTTACATGAAAATTTTTCTTGAGAAATGGTTGGTTAACCCTTCCACTAGACACCCCATGACTTGAATACCATCCTTGATGAAATTTTGATTTACCCTTCTCCATTCTCCCTCTCTATGAGAATACCATCCATAAGGAAGGTTCAGCCGACCCTTCTCTATGTTCTTCCTCCATGAGAATACTATGTTGGAGGAATGCTTGTCCCACCCTTCCTCGGGATATTGTTACATGAAATATATAGTTAAAAAAGGGTTATCCAATCCTTCTCTATTTCTCCCCCTCCATGATCTTTCCATCATAGAGGAAGGTTTGGTTAACCCTTCTCTGATCTCCCCCTCCATAAGAACACTATGTTGGAGGCAGGGTTGGTAGATCTTTCCATAAGGTACATTTTATGTGAAAAATATGCTTGAAGAAGGGTCAACCTACCCTTCCACTAGATAACCTATTTTGTGAATATCGTCCTTGAGGAAGGATCAATTGAACCTTCTCCATGATCCCCCTTGAAGAAAATACTATGAAGTAGAAAGGGTCAACCAACCCTTCCATAGGATCCCCCTTACACAAACATTTTCTTGAGGAAGGGTAGGTTAATCCTTCTACTAGATACCCAATAATTTCAATACCATCCCTGAGGAATGCCCATCCTACCTTTCTCCATGCTCCCCCTCCATAAGAATACTATGCTAGAGGAAGGGTTGGCTAATCCTTCCCAAGTATCACCCTTAATGTGAAAAATTTGCTTGGGAAAACTCCTACCAACCATTCCACTAGACACCCATTAAAGCAAATACCATCCTTTAGGAAGGCCAATCTGACCCTTCTCCGTCCTCTCCCTCCATGAGAATATTATAGTGGAAGAAGGGTTAGTTGACCCTTCCCCGAAACCCTCTTGAAAAAATTGCTTGAGGAAAGGTTGATTTACACTTCCACTAGATAAACATTGATTCTAATACCATCCTTCAGGAAGCTTCATCCAACCCTTCTCCATGTTCCCCCTCCATGAGAATAATTTTCTTTAGGATAGGTCGGCCAACCTTTCCTTGAGATCCCCCTTACACAAAAACTTTGGTTAAGAAATGGTCGGTCAACCCCTCCACTAGATACCCCATGAATCAAATACAATCTTGAGGAATGGTCAATCAACCATTCTCTATGCTCCCCCTCCATGAGAATACCACAATTGATGAAGGTTCAACCAATGCTTCTTTGTGCCCCTTCTATGAGAATACTATGTTGGAGGAAGGGTGAAATGACCCTTCCCAAGGATCCCCCTTCGATAAAAATTATGCTTGAAGAAGTGTTATTTGACCCTTGTCTATTCTCCCATTCATGAAATACAATCCTTAAGGAAGTGTCAACCAACCCTTCTCCATGATCCCCTTCCATGAGAATATTATGTTGGAAGAAGGGTCAACTAACCTATACCCAGGATCCCTCTTATGTAAAAACTATTCTTGAAGAAGGGTTGGATAACCCTTCCATAGGATACCTCTTGACATGATCCAGGTGGATATCGATGACCACCCACCTATTCCACTGGCTCAAAGAACAATTTTTCATTTTGGCAGATTTTCTACAATTTTTCGGGTTCTGAACTTTCGGGCCCGTTTTGAGGCCCTAAATGATAATTTTTTTTTTACTTTTCGACGCCTAGAAAATAGGCTTAGGTGTTGATGATTGCAGCTATGTGAGACATTCTCCATCTTACAAACCTGTGAGATGTGGATCATTGCAGCTATGTGAGTCTTTCTCCAGCTTGCAAACCTGAGAGAAATCCCCTAAGAAGGGTACATGGTTCTTACCTGAGACAAAGCTGGAGCGTAGAGATGACCTCCTCCATTCAGAGAGTTGAGAAGAACTCCAGATGATTATCCAGTGGGAAAGGTGATCTTTTGAGTTAGACGTGCTTGTGGCTGAGCACAAAGTGAATGTGTGAAATCCAAAAGTGTTGGGTGCATTGTCATGTGAACAGAAATGAAGATGATGTATGAGCCTCCTTTGAGCAACAGATTTGACGAGAAATTCCAGATGATTCTCGTGTGTGAGGCAGTGGGAAAGAAGATTTGTAGAGTGGATGTGCCTGTGGATGAGCACATGTGAACATGTGAATATCTAGTTCTTCTATGTAATGAAGTGAGCCAGAGATATGGACATCCATATGGATGTGCCCCTAGTGGATGAGCACTAGTGGGTGTATCAGATCCCTTGTTATATTGTTCAAGAGTCAGACCTGCATGTAACCCTAATTGTAATGTAAAGGGTGCAATTCAGCCCCACCTTAATGTAATTAGTAATAAATGTAAAACATAACTAATCTGGTTAATATGAATTATATTATAAGCTAGTGAGGTTTGCCCTGTTGTGCCAATAGACACTTTTGTTGACACGTTCAGTTTAGTATAAGTAAAGGTAGATTCTCCATTGTGGAATCATATCTTTCATGTGAGTTTGGAAATTTCAGCAAATACATTTACTTGGGAAAAGTGCGCACCTCTCTTGGGCACTAGTCTTCTAGGGTTTGAGCACCCTCTTATGTGCTAGGTATTTCTTGGTGGTGAAGGTATTTCTCTTGAATAATATAGAAAAGGATTTGGTTGGGTTTTCTTCCCTTGCTAAGAAGGGTTTCCCAGGATACTTCTCGTGTTCTTGTGCATGGTGCTTCTTCTTGTGATGTTGGTTGCTGCAACATCAATGGTTATGTTTAAATGCTAAAAATGGAATGAACTTCATGATTAAACTTTCTTATTGAAAAATAAACATGGTATCAGAGCATAGGTCTTGAAACAACCCATTGCACAAGCATCCACCAAGTCTCAACACACCTTTTACAGAACCGTACAACCCTTCTAGGGTTTCCAGAAAATTACGGACGACCTTCCTTTCAGTGGTGATTCTACCCTTAATACTTAGACGTTAGGGATAATTTTGGAATAGAAGATTACAGACTCTTCTAGCACATCTCCAGAATCTCTCAAAACATAATTCCAAGAAATTTTGATTTTTGGCCCTAGGGTTTCTAGGGTGCCGAAATTTACTGTAGAATATTAATTCTGGGTTTCTAAAGAAACGTTCTCCTGAATCAACAAGCATATCTGTGACATTATCAAATTTATTGTTGTAAGTCATAAGTCCAATATAATCCACGTTTTCTAATTCAACCTAATCATTAGGTTTTCAAAATCCAGTTGGCGAGAAATTGAAGAAACCAATCAAATGAAGAACAAAGCATTAGTAGAAGATAGGCTTGATGGAGAAAGCAACTTCAGCTCCTGGAAATCAAGGATTCTAGTCAACCTTGAAGAAGATGACCTTTTGGATGTGAAAACTAAAACTCTACCAGCCACATCTACAAATATAGAGAAGAAGATAAGAAAGGAAGAATATGTCAAAGCAAGAAAATTAATCATCTACTCAGTAAGAGATCACCTCTTGCCTCGTATTTCCAATCTGAAGATAACTTATGATATGTATGAGGCTTTAAAAGGAATGTTTGAAAGTGACAACACTCTCATAGCTCTTACCTTAAAGAGTCAACTTCAAAGTACCAAGATGATGAAGGGTGACACTATTTCCCTCTTCTTTATGAAGTTATCAAAAATTAAAGAACAGTTAGAGACCATTGGGGAAATCATGTCTAATAGAGAACTTGTCTTAACCACTCTCTAGAATATTCCAAAATCGTGGGAGCCCTTCATTCAAAGTATCAGTGGAAGAGAATCTCTACCAACCTTTGTTCACCTATGGACATATTGTACTTAAGAAAAACTTAGAATTAGAAATAGAGGAGTGGAATATTCCTCGGAAGAAAATCATGCTCTTGCACTTCATACAAAAAGGGAGGAAAATTCAAAAGAAATTTCAGGCAAACATTTAAAGGTGAAAAGTCTTCATCAAATCCAGGTTATCAAAGAAGAGATTTTTTAGAAGTTCAATGCTTCATATGTGACATTTATGGACACTATGAAAGAAATTGTCCAACCAGGAAGAAGGGAATACAATATGCTTCCATCGCTGACATTGATCTAGACCCACCTCAAAATATTGAAGAAAAGAGAGAGGAAAAGTACTTCATCTAAAACTAAAGCATGACTACAAATCCAGTAAATCAATTGATTTCAAATTTTATATTTGATTGCATTTTTGAACAAATCCCTAGTATGGGAGCCCTCAAAGACTTGGACAATTATCCCTAGTATGGGAGTCCAAACCATATTTGATTGATCATTATGAGAGAAAATCAGAGATGTTGTCCTTAAAGAAGAGATAACTATTCAAACAAACCCATAGAATCTCAGATAGAGATTGACGGTAAGGAAATAACCTCCTCCCCCTTCAGTAGTTCAGAGGGAGACAAACTTTATTATGATTGATCCAATTTCTTCAGTTAATATGTTCAAAGATATTGCAGTAAGACATAATAGTTCTACCTAGACTCACTCTGCAAGAGGCAGAGAAACATACTAGCCAGAGGTTTCTCACAAACAGAGGGAGTTATCTATGATGAGACACTTGATCCAGTGAACCTGATACACTTTCATTTGTACTACCATCCATGAGTTGGAAACTATATTAGATAGATAGATTCTTGACTAGTTTGGATTTCATCAAAAGTGTTGCTGATCCAAACCTATATTATTATAGTGTTGGTGATGAAAGCCTGATTTTTATGACTTATTCGTAAGGTCTTGTTGTTGGATACAAGTAATCCTTGACTTCTGAATTCGAGATGAATAATCTGAGTATGATGCACTACTTCTTGGGACAAGAATTATGATAGAGGACCAATGAGATTTTCCTGAGTCAAGGAAAATATACAATGAAAATATTAAAGAAGTTCAGTATGACAAGAATGCAAAATCCACCGTGATGGATTTAAATAAAAAGATTGATGATGATTCAGATGAGACTGATCCACAACTGATTGGATCATTGATGTATCTGGTTAACACCAGACTTGATTCATGACATGCAGTAAGTGTTCTTAGTCACTTCATGAGTCAACTGAGACAAACTCACTATACAACAACAAAACATGTATTGAGATATATACAAGGCACAGTTGGATATGGCCTGAGATATGCCTCAAGTGTGAACTTGAGTTTGCAGATTATGTCGATTCAGTTTGAGCAGAAAACACAGTGGACCGTAAATTCACATTTGGTTGATGTTCTACTGTGAAGTTTTCCATGGTTTCCTAATGCAGCAGGAAACAAAAATCTATGACATTGAGTACCACAAAGACATAGTATATAGAAGTGAGTGTGCGAAGAAATGTGGCTTCACAAGCTTTTGACATATTTACTTAACCATGAGATGGATCCTATGATGATAAACAAGAGACATGAATAAAGCTCCTTGAGAACCTAGTGTTTCCTGATGGATCGAAACAGGATGAGATGAAATATTCTTATATCAGAGATATGATGAAGAGGAAAATGGTACGCATGTAGTACCTTCCTACACATGAGTAGATTGCAGACATCTTCACCAAACTAACTTGGTGAAGAATGCCTTCCGAGTTGAGAGGGAGTATTGATGACTCCAACCAAAAAAAAAATCAGAATACATTCATGTGAGACTTGGCATGATGAAGAATGTCTCCCTAGCTGAGAGGGAGTGTTGATGATTTCAGCTATGTGAGACATTCTCTAGCTTACAAACCTATTAGATGTGGATCATTGCAGCTATGTGAGTCTTTATCTAGCTTACAAACCTAAGAGAAATCCCCCAAGAAGGGTATGTGGTTCCTACCTGAGGAAGAGATGGACCGTAGATATGACCTCCTCCATTCAGAGAGTTGAGAATAACTCCAGATGATTATCCAGTGGGAAAGGTGATTTGTTTAGTTAGACATGCATGTGGCTGAGCACAAGGTGAACGTGTGAAATCCCAAAGTGTTGGGTGCATCGTCATGTGAACATAAATGAAGATGATGTATTAGCCTCCT
>JASDQU010279552.1:0-14796 GCA_032191745.1 Picea mariana
TCATGCCAGGGAAGCTGAACGTAGGAATTGATCACATGTAAAGGATCACGAATGGGGAGGAACCTACAAATCTAGAGGACAAGTTTCTAGACATATAGTTATTTCCAGTCTAGATCGTCGATGAATACTTCATAGACATTATCCAATACTTGAGTACAATGATTGCACCACATGAATATAACACTGTGCAGAATAAAAACCTGGTAGTTCAAGCTGCAGACTATCAATTGATTGTAGGATACTTATACAAAATGGGCGCATATAGCAACTTGAGAAAATGTGTGCTAGAACATGAAAGACCAAGGATTTTAGCAGAAGCCCATGAGGGAATAGAAAGACTAAATTATGCAGAAAAACCTATCGTGCGGAAGGTATTATGTGTGGGACTATGGTGGCTGAGAATTCACAGGGAATCAAAAGAATAATGCCAGAAATGCGATGTATGCCAGAGGGTTGGTAAACCAAATAGAAGGTACAAGATGCCCCTATGACCACATGTAACTTTGCAGGTATTTGATAAATGGGAAATAGACTCTGTGGGACCAATTAACTCACCAACAAAAAGGATAGGATTGAGGTACATTATCACCACGATGGAATATCTGACAAGATGGGTAGAAGAAGCACTAGTAAAAGATTGCAATGCAGAGACAACAACACACTTCTTGTTCGAACAAGTAATCACTAGATTTGGTTTCCCCAAGATTTTGATGAGTGACCAAGGCACTCACTTCATTAATAGTACTATTAAATCTATGACTAAGGAATTTGAAGTTCATCATCAAAAGAGTACATCGTATCATCCCCAAACAAATGGAACAGTAGAATCCTTTAACAAGATCCTTTAAAATGCACTAATGAAGATCTATAACGTTAATAGGGATGATTGGGACATAAATATAACAAGATTATTGTGGGCATACAGTACCACATGCAAGAAGTTGACAGGAAAAACGCCATTCAGATTGGTATATGGACAAGAAGCAGTGGTGCCACTAGAATTTTTGGTACCTAGTCTGCACGTAGCAACAATTACGAACATGACAGAATGAGGCACAATACAAGATTGGTTTAATCAAATGATGATCATGTAGGAATACAGGATTCTAGCAGGGTTCCACCAAGAAGTTCAGAAAGAAAGGGACAAATCTTGGCATGACAGACATATCAAGAGGAAAAATTTCAAGAAAGGAGACTTAGTGTTGATGTATGAAAATAAATCCCTTTATCATCTAGGAAAACGCAGAATGTACTGGTTAGGACCATACAAAGTAAAAATTGTCACATATGGGGGAGTTGTATAGTTGAAGGATTTAGGAGGCAAATAACTCAGAGGGATTATCAATGGGAGCTGACTGAAGTTGTATAGGGATAGTCGACCCCTTAACACTTATAAAAATAAATAAATAAATAAATAAAAATATAACAATAGATAACAACAAAGGTATAGTGTGTCAAAAATACAATGAGCATGCACACTTGAAAATGCTACACCGACAGAGACAAGGCAAATGGTCATTACAAAGAATAAACAATGGGAAAGATGGATATGACAAAAGTAGCGCCAACTGACGACAACTATCAGAATTGAATGCCAAAAACGACTGACGGGATGTCGCATTAATCACGCCAACTGGCAATGGCAAGGGGAATCAATGGAAAGTACATGGGAACCGTCAGTTCTGTTATCTCCTCAAATAAATCAATTGAGATTTTTCATTTTAGGTGATAGGATGTCTTTTAAAAAGGTACTTTTAAAAAAATTTAAAGCTCATTTCTCAAAGCTTTACACATGTAACAAAATTTAAATAAATGTTTGTTTAGTTTTTATTTGATCTAATTCAAATCTCAGGTTTCAGTGGCTTAGGCAAACATTTTGATTGTTCAAAAGCCACCGAAAGCCTTAGCTTTTGGTTGCTTAAACAAATGAATCTAGGGCTGTTTTTGCCACTAAAATCACAGAAGAAGGAAAAGAGTCAACACGTCCTATCACACGTTTCAACCATCGGGTTTGACATTTTATGATTGCAATAAGCTGCTGAAAACACAGGAGAACGAACCATTCATGACCGGAAGCTGATATCTATGTGATATAAGCTAATCTTTTTAGATCACTATATCATTAAGCCATATTCTTATGTCCCCTACATTATTACAGTTATCGACCATGACTACTGCAAATCACCAACCCTTCTATTGCATCCCTTGTAATCAGTGCCACGTTCTAAATATCGCCCCAGTTTTCTCATTTGTATCACAACCAAGCTGAATTTCACTAACTCTACGCTGGATAACTCTCCCTCGAAATCTTCTCCTTCGGTCACAGGTGTGCAGAAACATTGTGGAAAATGAAGAAAGGAACGTCAACCCTGAGTAAAGAGCTCAACGACATCAGTTACCTGGAATCACACCTGGAGGTATGTCAAATGTTCAGGGATGCAGGGTGTTATAATTTTTGCAAAAAATTACAAAGTTCTCATAAGCAGGTGGTAGAGGCCTTTGCCCTCAATTTCAATGGAAAGAAATCAATCATAGGCTGGGATGAATTCGAGATAGATGAATCCCTCAAAGTTGAAGTGACAGAGCTTCCCATGACTGGAGAAAAATGGTTTAAAACTACTGTCACTAAGAATGTTGAATCCAGGACTTATTTGAAACCAGAACATAGGGGTTTGATATGGAAGAAAGACATTCCCATGTCTTTCCTTGAAGAGAAATGGCCGTAGTTATTAAAATCCATAATGGTTTATGTGACTTGTGAAGGGTGATACAACAGAGAAATGATTTACCACTTTAAACTTATAAATCATTTGACTGGTAGAAACCCACTCAATTTTCCCTATGTTCTCCATAGAATTTTATCAAAAATGGATCATCAAGTCAAGGCCAAGCCTAATCAAGTTGCAGGTAGATTATCCCACCATAGTCTAATCAAACTTTTGGTTTGTAAGTTGTTGCAAAGAAGAGGCAAAGAGTGGAATTACTTCTTGTTTTTAAATGATTTCCAGACTGATGTTCAGCTAGAGGGAAAAAAGAGTCCTCATTCCAAGAAGTTTTCCACTCCTAGAAGTGGAAAGAGGAGGAGGAGAGCTATCTCTCTAGCCCCATTTAATCAACCCTCTTTTTCCTCTAAGCTTGAAAAAACTAAGAATAAATTAAATTTCAACAGTGAAAAAGAAAAGGCCAAAGAATCCCCAGTGAACAAAAACATTCTTAATCTTCCTTACACAGACTCGAGGATAAAGAGCACCAGATTGAAATAGGGCACGAGCATTCAGTTACCACAGGGTGTGAAAATTCTGTTTTTGTGGATATATACACAACAAGTTATGAGGGCCTTCCATCACCTACATGTCAAGAAGAACAAGAACCATAAATTGCAGATGCCTCATCTAGCAAATGAGTGAAGAAGAGTAAATTAAAGGAAATCAAGAAGCTTAAGAAGAAGTTAGCCGAGAAAGAAGTGATAGAAAAGGTAATAAAAACTAGGTATGAAACCCTTTCAAAGAACTTTGCAAAAAGAAACTCATCCTTGGAAAGATTAGCCCATGAAAGCATAAAGGAGAAGAAAAAGAAGGACAAGATTGTAAAAGACTACAACAGCTTATGGAGAGTAGCTCAGGGCTTGAAGAAAAAGGTCAGGGATTTGAGGAAACAAGCTATGTATTCAAAACACTAGGCTCAGACACATGCTTCTCTTGAGACCCTAGTAGAGGTGGCAGTTCAGTGCAATAAACCAGAGGCAGCCCGTAACCCTACAATTTTTTAGCAAGATGCAGAAACCTAAAAAGATTTATCCTAAGGCATGTTTGAGCTAATACAAGGGAATTTTTGAAATTTTGATAATCTTGGGTTTTGGTGACTTAGGTGAACATATCGATTGTTCATTAGCCACTGAAAGAAGAGCTTTCGGTAGCTAATTGGCCTGAATTCTATCTTCTCTAGCTACCGAAAGCACTGATAAGGCAGAAAGTTAATGTTTTTGCACAGGTCCAAGTTTTCCTTGTCCAAAAACCTCAGAAATGGTTCCAATCGATGGAAAAGAATTAATGACATAATTATCAAGAGTTTGTTTTGTTTTTGGAGGTGCTCTACAAAACAAAAAGGTAAAAAATGGTTAGCTATTTTCAAGGATATAAGGTTGTTTGACTGTTAACAGGTGTCATGTTCGACTCCTCCCATATCACATGAGATCCAATAGCCTCAGAAGGATCACTACACCTTCCAAATAATCTGAAGAACATAAATATCATTTGATAATTTGAATTGACCTAGTTTATAGGATCTTTACCTACTTTCTTGGGCCAGTTATTGATTTTCTATTTTTGGAAAAATTTGATCTAGTAATCTAGGATCTTGAAACTATTTGTAAAGGGATATAAAGCCCAAAACATTTGAGGAACAAAGGGTTCAATTTTGAGTTCTATAATCCACTATTATTGTAAAAAGACACTTTCTTTAATATATTAAGCCTGCAAGCTTCTTTCATTGTTATTGTCATACTCTCTTTTATCTTTGTCTATGCCTATGAGTTGAAATCATTCTTTTGTCTATGTTTAATGGTCCCACGATAACTGTCATCTTACTTTTGACTATTAAGAAAGAATCATAAGCATCCTTTGCTAGTTTGTTGACCCATCATATATATTGCCTATGTATGTTCTGGTTAATTGATTGGTTTTCTTATCTATTAGATTTACAAACCTATCTGATAATAGCTCTTGAAGGCCTTGTATTGCATGAATATAGATAGAATATCTTGGAGATACAATCGAGTGATTTAAGATATTCATCTTGATCCAAACCCACAGCGATTATTGAGAAAATAGTTACAAAAAGGTTAAGTTACCAGACATCTCTGAGATACAACCTAAGAGAGTTTCCTGGAGTGATAACAAATTGGCGTTGTTGTCGGGGAAAGGAGACTGAAGCTCAGCTTCCTTGGGAGACAACAAGATCCAACTTTGATGATAGATAAATTTTGGACACATTTGTGGTTGTAACCATCTATCTGGCAACTCCATTTGAACGAAGTGGATCCAAGAAGGGCTCATACCAGGGAAAACCAAGAAAGACCACTGGAAACACCAGTTCTAGATCCTGAGAAGATCATCAGAAGTGGAAAAACATTGCAAAGACAAACTTCTAGATCTGCAAGAGAATCTAAACCAGGTATTTCAAGAAACACTTCTTCTTTTGTATCTATAGAACCTCTTGTGGAATCCCCTTCTGGTGAAACTTCTAGTTCTCAAAAAATTGAGATTGTGTCAGAAAGATTGAAGGGTGATGAGCCTTCAATTTCCTCTGATGTTATAGATTCTATTTATGAGCATGTTACTATATCCAACTTAAGAGAAGAAGTTGTATAATCCCTCCAAGAAAAGGACTCTTCCTTTTCTTTGAATTCTTCACCAACTAAGCCTATAGAGAGTTTTTTCCATACTCATACCAGTCTGACCATTCTTGAAGATATTTTACAAGATCTTTCCTCTAAGGGTGAAGAAAACTTGGACTTACTGCTTGGTCAGTTTTACAAAGATTCTTACTTTCCACCTTATTCAGGAAACACTTTCCAAGGTAGTGATCCTACCAGTGCTTCTCCTTCATTCCTCAGTGAAGTAAGACCACCATTGTCCATAGTTTCACCTATCCCATCTCATCCATCATCTATAGAAACTTCTTCCTCTGCATCAACCCCCAATATTGTCATGGTTGCCTCTTTGACAAAAATGGAACAAATCTTAGCCAATAGGTATGCCCCTCTTGTGTTGCCCAATCCCTTATCATCCATGTCGACAGGAGATTATCATAAATATATGTTGAATTTTACTAGATCTACAGATTATACTACTGAAGAACATATAGAATATTTCTATGCTTATGCTGAGAACATTAACATTTGAGAGGAAGATGTTTGGACCAGAATTTTTGTGCAGAGCTTGGATGGCCAAGACAGGAAGTGGTTCAAGGAACTGCCAACAAATTTAGTGGTAGGCATTGAGAAATTAGATGAGTTGTTTTTGAAACATTGGGGAGAAAGAAGAGATCTCTTGTATTATGTTTCTGAATTCAGAAATCTAAGAAGAGAAAATGGGGAGTCTGTCTCAGACTTCACCAAAATATTTAATAAGATGTTTGTCAAGATTCCTGCAGATATCAAGCCAACGGATGCATCAACAAAGATCACTTACTCTTCTACCTTTGATCTATAATTTTTCTTAATCCTTAGAGAAAGAAGGTTAGCCACACTCACTTTAATGCAAGATGCTTATCTTAAGGTTGAATCTAACATTATGGCATCTTAGAAACTTAAAGGAAAATTTGAGAGAAATAAATCATTTGTTTATCCTCCTTATTCTTCAAATACCAAAAAGGAAAAGATGGCCAAGATGTTGGATAGCTTGACCTCGAAAATGTCAAAACTGAAAATTTAGAGTCAACAACCAGCAAGAAGTAAAGAGCCTAATGCTTATCCTCCTAGGAATCCCAATGCATTCCCTTATAGCAAGAACAACCAGCAGGTCCAGATCCTCCAGAGAGACAAGAATGCAACTGATGACCAAAGGATCAGGGCTCCCTTCCAAAATGAAATTCTAGACAAAGAACATGAGCTATCTCATGATGAAGTTGAAGAAGAAGATGACATCATTTGATTTGGGGATGAAAATGATTCCTCCTTCTTGACACAAATAGATTATGAGGAGGCCCAAATGGATGAGAAGATTCATGAGGAAAGCATTGAAGAATCTTTTTATCAAACAGATGATCAACCAGGTTACAATTTAAGATCTAATATTGCCACTCCAAATCCATTGCTTGTTGCTCCTGGAAAAAAGAAAGATGTTGTTGCCAAGCAACATGCTGCTCCTGCAAAGAAGACCTCCACTCCTGCAAAAACACAACAGAAGCAATTTCAGCCCCAAGCCAAAGAACAAGTCTCCCTTAGAGCTCCTCCTAATGAGGTAAAACCTTCTGATAGAATATTATACTCATTTAATTTCGAATCAGAAATTCAGAAGGTGAAAATACCTATGCCATTTACTGAACTTATGAAGAATGACATATTCAAGTGTGTTATCTTGAAGTCCCTTCAACCAAAGACTCCTCCATCTACTGATTACATAAACCTTCAAGATGACAAGCCCACAATGACTATAGGACCTATGGTAGAAGACTGAGATGACTCTTGTCCACCCTTCTACATATCCCTAAATATACATGACAACATCCTTCACAACTGCTTGCTTGAATCGAGAGTGTCACACAATCTTATGCCTAAAGTAGTGATGGATGAACTTGGGCTTGAAGTCACAAAACCTTACCATGATATCTTCTCTTTCGACTCTAGGAAAGTCAGATTCCTCGGCCTCATAAAAGACCTTGTCATAAACCTTGCCCAACTGCCAATGAGAAACATGGTAATGGATGTTGTAGTGGTTGATATCCCACCCAAGTTCGGCCTCCTTTTGTCGCGTTCATGGAGAAAAAGGCTAGGGGGTACCTTGCAGATGGATCTTTTGTATGCCATAGTCCTAGTGTTTGGAGGAGAGCTAAAGAGACTTTACAGAGAAAATAGTCTTGCCTACATCATTAGTGATGGGAAAAATTCTATAAACCATCCCATTTATTCTTTAGACACGGACTTTGGATCATGCATTCTACAAATACATGAATCTTAGCTAGCTCTTTTGTAGCTCACAAAGCCTACTTATCAGCAGACTGATGGAGAGAGTACTCCCGTGTTGACCATGTTCTTTGATGGTGCCAGTACTAAAGACTCGGTGGGTGCAGGTGTAGTTTTGATTTCTCCTTCAGAAGAGTCTATTCATTTGTCTTTTAAATTTTCTTTCAAAACTACCAACAATATAGCAGAGTATGAGGTTTTTCTATTGGGATTAAATTCTGCCAAGGAGATGGGAATCAAAGGACTAAAAGTGTTTGGAGATGCGGATCTCATCATACAACAAGTGAATAGTACTTTCCAAGCAAAACATGTCAGATTGAAAGCCTACAGGGATGCAGTATGGAAAATCAGGGACTCTTTTTCCATTTTTGATATTTCTTATATACCCAGAGCTATGAATCAGCTTGTCGATTCCCTTGTTGTCTCAGCCAGTATGTTCATTCCTCCCATTCCTCCTAGATTGAATCATGAAATCCAAGTCAAATATAGACCATCCCTGCTCGACAATATCAAATATTGGAAAGTCTTTGAAGATGATGATTATCTTAGTAGATTTCTCCAGGTGGTAGATGAATTTTATGATATGCATATTGACCAGGAAAATCAAAATGTAGAGGAATCCAAGAAGCCTAAGCTAAAAAGAAAAATGGGTCAACATGATATTGTTCAACTACCCAACAATTATATACCTCAGGGTTTAGTGCCTCTTGAGAATCTTTTTGACCAAAATGATGTCCCCTAAAAACCTGATAAGAAGGAGAAGGATCCTGTTGTCCATGAGCACAATATAGGAAGTCAAAATCATCCTAAATTCATAAATTTGTCCACTGAATTAAATGTTTATCAGAGATCTGAATATTGCAACATTATGAAGGAATTTGCTGATGTTTTTGCCTGGAAATATAATGATCTGAAAACCTATGATCCTGAGATCATTCAACATAAGATTCCCCTTGAGAAATACACCATCCATTTCAAACAGAAAATGAGACCTATCAGTCCTCTCCTATTTCCTGTAATTGAAAAAGAAATCAAAAAGCTCCTTGATGCCAAAATCATAATTCCTTTAAGATACTCTAAATGGATTGCAAATCTAGTAATAGTGAGAAAGAAAAATGGTGAGATTAGGTTATGCGTTGATTTTAGAAATCTAAATAAATTCTCAAAGAAAGACAACTATCCCCTACCCAAGATGGAAAACTTGCTGCAAAGAATTTCAAGGGCCACTGTCATGTCTTTCCTGGATGGCTTCTCAGGCTATAACTAGGTTTCTATACATCCTGATGACCAAGAAAAAACTACCTTTACTACTCCTTGGGGTACCTTCACGTATGCCAAGATTCCATTCAGGCTAATGAATGTCGGGGCCACTTTTCATAGGGCCATGGACATAGATTTCGTGGGAGATAAGGACAAGTTTGTCCTCATCTATCTTGATGATATCACAATTTATTCTAGCAGTCATGAAGAGCATCTGAAGCATCTGAAAAGAGTATTTTTTAAATGTAGACAGTTCAGGATTTTGCTAAACCCAAAAAAATCTCAATTTTCTCTCAAGAAGGGTAAGCTCCTAGGCCACATTGTTTTAGAAGGAGTGAAAATTGATCTAGCTCAGGTGGAAGCAATTCATAGGTTGTCCATACCAAGGTAAAATAAGGATATCCAATCTCTACTCAGTAAGATAAATTTTGTCATAATATTTATTCCTAATTTCACTGAGTTAGTGAAACACATAACCTCTACGCTAAAAAAGGGATCCGAGATAAAACAGACAGACAATGCAAGAAGTTCATTTCAGAATATCAAACAGGCTATCATGGAATCCCCCACTCTAATCAGTATGTATTACACCAAGAACTTCTATATTTTCTCGTTTTTTTCCTATGACATGGTGGCAGCAATCTTGTTACAAAAATATGATGAAAGTCTTGATCACCCAGTGGCCTTTTTCAGCAAAGCACTCAGAGATGTTGAACTAAGGTATGATTCTATATAAAAACAAGCTTATGCTCTCATTAAGTCATTAAAATATTTCATAATCCTCCATGCAAAGGTTGTCACCTATGTTCCTTCAGCCTCTGTGAAGGATGTCTTGACTCAACCTGATATCGATGGGAAGAGAGCTAAATGGATCACAAAGCTAATTGATTTTGACATAGAATTGAAGCCCACTAAGCTAGTAAAAGGCCAAGGCCTTGCCAAGCTTTTGACAGAAAAGAATTGTGATCTTTTGGACATAAATTTCAGTGGGGAAATTTTAGAAAGTTTGCAGACAGGGGTAGCAGTGGAAGAACAACATGGAAACCACCAGGTGGTTGAGCATTTGTCTTCATGTGAGTGGTATTTAAGTATTATTCATTTTTTACAGAAGTTGGATGTTTCTCTTGAACTTAGCATAACACAAGACCGAGCCCTTAAGCTTAGAGAAATTAAATTTTGCATTAATAATAATCTTTTGTATTGGAAATTAGATCCTACTGGTTTACTACTAAGATGTTTAGACAAAGAAGAGTCAACTGAAGTCATGCATCAGTTTCATTCAAGTATTTATGGAGGCCATCATTACTGGAAGACCACAACTCATAATATCTTAAGGGCTGGGTATTATTGGCCTTTTCTTTTTTCATGTGTGTGTGCCTTTGTGAAATCTTGTGATAAGTGTCAAAGATTCACCAGAAAACAACAACTAAAATCTCTGCCCTTGAGACCTATTGTAGTGAATGGTCCTTTTCAGCAGTGGGGTTTAGATTTCATAGGCGAGAGTAATCCTTTGTCTAGTGGTCAACATAAATGGATCTTGGTAGCCATTGACTATTTTACAAAGTGGATAGAGGCAATCCCCACTAAAAATGCCACTCATCAGGTTGTCGTGAAGTTTCTCTATGAGAACATCCTGAGCAGATTCAGTTGGCCAAAAAGGCTAGTGACAGATAATGTAACAACTTTCAAACCTGATTCATTGGTTAACATGTGTAAGTCAACAGGCATTCAATTGGTACACTCTACTTCCTACTACCCTTAAGGTAATGGCCTTGCCGAGTTGTCCAATAAGAGTCTAGTCAGAATCATCAGAAATTTGTTTAAGGAGAATCAAAAGAGTTGGGATTCTAAACTAAATTTTTCTCTTTGGGAAGACAGAGTAACTAACAAGAAATCCAAAGGAACTTCTCCCTTCAAAATGGTTTATGGCACTGATGCCATTTTCCCCATTCATCTAGTTTTACCAGTGGCTAAGTTTTTTCAGGAGGAACAAACTAAATCAAATGATATGATGAGAAGAATGATTGACTTGGTAGAGTTGCAGCAGGTCAGAGAACAACTGGTGGATAAATCATAGGCTCATCAAAAGAGGATCAAGGGTACTTTTGACAGAAAAGAAAAGGTGGATGACTTTCAGGTTATTGTCTGGGTTCTGAAATGGGATGCCCTCAGAAAAGATAAAGGAAAGCACGACAAGTTTGACTCTTTGTGGACCGGTCCTTTCATGATAACTCAAGTACAGCACAACAACACCTTCATTCTGCAAAGTCTATAAGGTGAAGAAATGTTTGGTGGCCTAGTTAATGGGTGTTTTCTGAAACTCTATTTTATCTAAGGCTTTGAAGCCTTGTCATTGTAATTTTTATTCTCATCTTTTGTTTTTACAAAATAACTCCATGCCCAATGGAAACACTAGTAGATAGGTTTGAATTTTCATTTTTCAGGAAAGGCATTGGTTCTGTGGTTCTTGAAACCTCACAGGACGGCTTTCAGCCACAATAGGAGCCAGTGTTATCTCCTCAAATAAATCAATTGAGATTTTTCATTTTAGGTGATAGGATGTCCTTTAAAAAGGTACTTTTTAAATTTTTTAAAGATCATTTCTCAAAGGTTTATGCGTGTAACAAAGTTTAAATAAACATTTGTTTAGTTTTTATTTGATCTAATTCAAATCTCAAGTTTTGGTGGCTTAGGTGAACATTTTGATTGTTCATTATCCACTGAAATCCTTAGCTTTCGGTTTCTTAAACAAAGGAATCTAGGGATATCTTAGCCACCGAAATCAAAAAAGTGGGGAAAGAGTCAGTATGTCATATCACACATTTCAACCATCGGGTTCGATGTTTTATGATTGCAATAAGCCGCCGAAAATATAAGAGAACGAACCGTTCATGACCGAAAGCTGATCTCTGTGTGATATAAGCGAATCTTTTCAGATCATTATATCATTAAGACATATGCTTACATACCCTCCATTATTACAACTATTGGCCATGACTACTGCAAATCACCAACCATTTTTTCACATCCCTTGTAATTAGTGCCAAGTTCTAAACCTTGCCCCAGTTTTCGCATTTCTATCATAGCCCAGACGACTTTCACTAACTATACATTGTGTAACTCTCCCCCAAAATCTGCTCCTTCGATCACAGGTGTGCGAAAACATTGTGGAAAATGAATAAAGGAAGGTCAAACCTAAGGAAAGAGATCAACAACATCAGTTACCTGGAATCACACCTGGAGTTATGTCAAATGTTCAGGGATGCAGGGTGTTATAATTTTTGCAAAAAATTACAGAGTTCTCATCAGTATGTGGCAGAGGCCTTTTCCCTCAATTTCGATGGAAATAAAGCAATCATAGGTTGGGATGAATTCGAGATAGATGAAGCCCTCATAGCTGAAGTGATAGAGCTTCCCATGAATGGAGAGAAATGGCTTAAAACTATTGTCACTAAGAATGTTGAATTCAGGACTTATTTGAAACAAGAACACAGGGGTTTGATATGGAAGAATGACATTCCCGTGTCTTTCCTTGAAGAGAAATGGAAGCAGTTATTAAAATCCATAATGGTTTATGTGACTTGTGAAGGGCGATACAACAGAGTGATGATCTACCATTTTAAACTTATAAATCATTTGAATGGTATAAACCCACTCAATCTGCCCTATTTTCTCAATAGAAGTTTATCCAAAATGGCTCATCAAGTCAAGGCCAAGCCTAATCAAGTTGTGGGTAGATTATCCCACCATAGTCTGATCAAAATTTTGGTTTGTGAGTTGTTGCAAAGAAGAGGAAAAGAGTGGAATTACTTTTTGTTTTGGAATTATTTCCAGATTGAGGTTCAGCCAGAGGGAAAAAAGAGTCCTCATTCCAAGAGTTCTTCCACTCCCAGAAGTGGAAAGAGGAGGAGGAGAGCTATCTCTCTAGCTCTAGTTAATCAACCCTCTCCTTCCTCTAAGCTTGACAAAACTAAGAAGAAATTAAATTTCAACAGTGAAAAAGAAAAGGCCAAAGAATCCCCAGTGAACAAAAACATTCTTAATCTTCCTTACACAGACTCGGAGGATTAAAAGCACTATATTGAAACACGGCACGAGGATTCAGTTACCATAGGGCATGAAAATTTTATTTTTGTGGATATATACACAGCAAGTTACAAGGACCTTCCATCACCTACACCTCAAGAAGAACAAGAACCACAAATTACAGATGCCTCATCTAGCAAACGAGTGAAGACGAGTAAATCAAAGGAAATCAAGAAGCTTAAGAAGAAGTTAGTTGAGCAAGAAGTGCTAGAAAGGGTCATAAAAACTAGGTATGAAACCCTATCAAAGAACTTTGAAGAAAGAAACTCATCCTTGGAAAGATTAGCCCATGAAAGCATAAAGGAGAAGAAAAAGAAGGACAAGATTGTAAAAGACTACAATAACTTATGGAGAGTAGCTCAGGGCTTGAAGAAAAAGGTCAGGGATTTGAGGAAACAAGCTATGTCTTCAAAACACCAGGCTCAGACACATGATTCTCTTGAGACCCTAGCAGAGATGGCAGTCCAGTGAAATAAACCAGAGGCAACCAGTAACCCTACAATTTTTGAGCAAGATGCAGAATCCTAAAAAGATCTGTCCTAAGGCGTTTTTGAGCTAAGACAAGGGTATTTTTGAAATTTTGATAATCTCAGGTTTCGATGGCTTAGGCGAACATATCGATTGTTAATTAGCCACCGAAAGTAGATCTTTCGGTAGCTAATTGGCCCAAATTCTATTTACTCTAGATACCAAAAGCACTGATAAGGAAGAAAGTTAATGTGTTTGCATAGGTCCAAGTTTTCCTTGTCCAAAAACCTCAGAAGTGGTTCCAATCGATGGAAAATAATTAATGACATCCTTATCAAGAGTTTGTTTTTGTTTTGAAGGTGATCTACAAGATAGAAAGGTAAAAAACGGTTAGCTATTTTTAAGGATATAAGGCTGTTTGACTGTTAATAGGTGTCATGTTCAACTCCTCCCATATCACATGAGATCCAGTAGCCTCAGAAGGCTCACTACACCTGCCAAAGAATATGAAGAACATAAAGATCATTTGAGAATTTGAATTGACCTAGTTTATAGGATCTTTACCTACTTTCTTGGGTCAGTTATTGATTTTCTATTTTTGGCAAAATTTGATCCAGTAATCTAGGATCTTGAAACTGTTTGTAAAGGGCTATAAAGCCCAAAACATTTGAGGAAAAAAGGGTTTGATTTTGAGTTCTATAATCCATTTTTATTGTAAAAAGACACTTTCTTTAATATATTAAGCCTGCAATATTCTTTCATTGTTATTTTTAGACTCTCTTTTATCTTTGTCTATGCCTATGAGTTGAAATCATTCTTTTGTCTATGTTTAATGGTGCCACGGTAACTATCATCTTACTTTTGTCTTTTAAGAAAGAATCATAAGCATCCTTTGCTAGTTTTTTGACCCATCATATATATTGCCTATGAATGTTCTGGTTAATTGATTGGTTTTCTTATCTATTTGATTTACAAACCTATCTGTTGAAATTACTAAGACAACTGAGAGGGGGTGGGGGGTGAATCAGTTGTAACTATGCTTAAACAATTTTAAGTCTATTAAAACATTATTAATCTTTCTTCAAGTGATCATCAACAATATACAACATATGGATAGTAAAATCAAAGAGCATCAATCACACATAAAGTATGCACAGAGACAGATTTTCACAAGGAAACCCATAAAAGGAGAAAACCTCTTCTTCTTCGAAATGATAGGCAGTCTTTTAAGTTTTGTACATCATCTTTAATTGAGCACCAACTCAATGTGAGGAAACTACCTCTGTTTTACAAGCTGC
>JASDQU010279554.1:11557-26372 GCA_032191745.1 Picea mariana
TGAATGAAAATCAGACCAACACAAGCAAGAATCATACAAACAATACACCCTCTCATTGCGATCAAAACAAGAAGCAAAATAAACGAAACAATCAAGGAAAAATCAAGAACTTCACACCAAAAGAAATGTCGAAGAACAATGACCTTAACTAAAATCAAATGAAAAGATCCGTAGGCCTCTAATGACCTTCACCAACGTTTTTCGCTCAGTCAAAAAAGGAGAGAAAGACAATGCATGGGTTTCAAACTCCAAATGACAGAAAAACTCAACAACAATAATGAAGAAGGCTACAAAATCCAAACAGCAAGATGTTTTTTCTTAAAAAAAACAAATGTCAAAGCTAAAAAGGAAGAAGCATTGACTCAAAAGGTGACCCAGCAAGAGAAACACAGAGGTAAAACCCTGAAAAAAGCAATTCTGGAAGGTTTATTGGCCAAAGGAGGGATGGCGCTCTATTGTCAAGGACAAGGAGCTTTATAGCGCTCTGTGTAAGGCACTCAGGGGGCACTGGTGCTCTGTTAACACAGGGACAGGAGCGCCAGGTTCAAAAAGTTCCTAAAAGTATCAAAAATCCAAAAAATGCAGTTCAGTCTCGACAATCAAGCTGAGTGTGATGGGGTAGGGAGTCAATCAGCTCATGAAATCAATCAAAAGTGAACTAGGTCTAAAAACCATCAAGGGGTAAGACAAGGTCAATAAGGAGAAATCAAAACAAGAAGTTTCGATTTGAGGCTTTTCCCCAGTGGAGTTGCCAGTTTCTGTTGTAGGAAAATCTCACTGCGGACAGGTAGATTGCCTCAAAGAGCTAGACCCTTACTCTAAGATGGAAAGTGCTTAATGTGGACACTGACTTCCTTTGAAATATATACAAACTAATACATGAGAAGGAAGGAGAATAGAGGTACCTCTTTATCGACGTTTGTCCCTGCACACTCCGAGTCGAGCTCCAAACTCTCGCTGCTCGATGAGTCCTGTAGACAAACAAAGTACGACTGCTTCCTACTCTATTGATATTAGCTTGAAAACAGATCTATCTATCAATGATAAGTTCATGTAAGATCAGACACAAACTAGAAAGAAACAGGCCAAGCGTGTCATATTAATGAGAATAATGACAGCAATACTTATAATCGTAGATGCAAATGCGACAGCTTCGTCAAGTCCCCTTTGTCTAACCCTCACTTGAAAGATCCACAACCTGGATGACGGCAGCGTCACTGATCACTCTCCTTTGACTGACTGTTTGTTTCCTATGAGATCATAGGTTTCATGCTAGAAATTCTTCCCCCTTTTCACCACCATAGAGCCTACTTATATAGGTTAAGAGAAGCTTAACCTATTGAGTTATCTTTAGAATAAGTTGAGGAATCCCCTCCTTAGATTAGGGATCTCCTGATGGAACCAAGAATTTGAATGCAACTGCCTTCTAAACTTAATAGATCCTCCCCTTATTCTCCTCAACGGGCCAACCACTGCCTCAAATTAGACAGCGCTCCCTCAAAAGGGGCATCAGGATGCTATAATGCTCCCTAGGAGGCTCAAGGGGAGCGCCAGTGCTCTAAGGATGGGTAGCACTCCTTCAGAGAGGTGGATTGTTGTTATAACGCTCCCTAGTATCTTGTGGGGGAGCGCCAGCGTTCCTAAGGATGCCATAGGGGAGCGCTCTCCCTCAAAACCTTGTTTTAAGGGCTCCTTTCAGGTGATAAGAGTTTATTGACTTCAGTTAACCATTTCCCCTCCTCCAAATCAAGTGCATGATATATTTTAAGTGCCTCCTTAGTGTCGTTATCATGGTAGTATGCTTGAACAATATTTGCGACACTTGCGAAAGTTGTAAGGAACATGCGACACTTACAACAATTGAGAGGAACATGCGACACTCATCCAGTTGAGTAATATTGACGTGTAACAGTGGCCTCCTGCCTTGTGGGACTTACTACGGGTGCTCTAGGACCTAAGAGAACTTCGACCAGCTTCCTTCCAAGAACCTTATCTCTAGGGTGAGAGACTTTATCTATATCTTCAGAGAACCTCGACACATAATATTTCAGGGAACATAGATTGCAATGGTAGGCAAGTCGAAACGAGAATCATAATAGATGCACAATAAAGAGACAATATTCAGAGATATTAAATGCTTGCGGAAATGTTTATATTAAAACAGAGAGTCGAATATCTAAAGCTAGGGTATACAATATGAGCAGGGTGCTCTACTCGCTCACACACTTACAGACTTATGCAGACTTGCACACAGAATGACTCAAAATCTCAGACAAAAGGGAGCTTTAGAAAGCCTCAGACAACTTACAGGCTTACTAAATTGAAACTCTCAAAAAACTCCTCCCTGAGAATGAACTCCTCTTCTCCTTATATACAAATTTGTGGAGAAGAGAATCATTTCATCGATGAGACTCGACAAGACTTTGGACCCTACATGTCTTCCACTCAATCTACTTTTAGAGATTTGGTGGTAGAAATCATGCAAGATTCTTCCAACCAAATCATAACTTTATTTTCCACTAAGAAAAGTAAATCATACTTAAGATCTGGCGAGGTAGTCGTGCAAGATTCTCCAACCAGTAGTCATACTCAAAATGACACGTAAAAAGGAATCTTGGAAATGCGGGTCAAACCACGCCAAAAGTTGGAGAAGTGCTCCAAGTTTCCAATATAGTCATCATTTTATTACAAAGTGGATATTGGTCACATCAACCCACTAAAACTGATTGTCTCCACTGTCGACCAGTCAGACTTGAAGTACACTGTGGAGGTTGGTATCGTCAACCCACGAAAACCGATTGACACCACTATCGGCTAGTAAGACTTGAAAATATATATGAATCATTATTCTACTGGCTGGTCATGGAAATGCCAAAAGCGGTCTGGGTCCCAATGTTGAGTGTATATTTCACGGTATATTTCTGGATCTTCATCATGATCTTCATCTTGCTGTAGGACATACCGTATCCTGATGACCCATGGATGCTTTTCTCTGATAAAAATAATTTTATACTCATTTTCAGAAATTTGTTCTAAATTATACACTGTGTTTGGAAAATTTCTGTGAGGGAATAAAAACATCATGGCAGTGTCAATGACATCTGGATGAATAGCACTGGAATTTAAACCAAACTTTTTCCACCAATCTCTAAGCCAGTCTGGTTCAGGGAAAGATGAGATATGATCAGAAAATTTAACCATACAATAATAATATCTGTAGCTGTCATACCATAAGCAAACATGATCACACATTGCTTTATACTGGAAATAATTTATCTGAAACAATCGCTGATGAGGATATTGTTGTGTCCATGACTGTGTGTCTCTCATTCTATTAATTTGGAAAAAATTCCATGCTGGGGTTTGGTTCCATCTCTGTGTTTGTTGACAAAAACAATTTCTATTTGCAGATCTGATTCTGATTATGTCTCCTATTTCAACCAACTTCTGTCTAGCTGCAATAGTGGATGCTTGATGCATTTTCCCTATCACATGTTGTGGTGGAATGACATGAATGCTAGTATTTGTAGAGAAACCTGGTAACCCAAATTCTACTCCTTCCAACCATTTTAGCTGCCATTGTGGTACCCAATTTTGACAATATATTTCCCATGCTGTATGATCATCCAAATATTTTGTGACTGGAATATTTCTATAATCATCCCAAGTATTAATCACCACCATGATTTTTGAACAATATGCAATTGATTCTGAGATAAAAGCCAAAGTCTTCCTTTTTGGTGGATGGCCATTGATACTTGGTAGAGTGATAAAGTATCCAGGATCTTTGCTAGATGTTTGAGAAGATCCATGTGGCTCTATTGCGGATAAAAAAGGAGTTCCTAGAATAAAATCAACTGGTAATTATGACAATAGAAATTTCATTCCTAAAGCATACTCATCAAATAATAAGATTTCTTTAGGAATTTCAAAATCCATATTTGTGGAAACATTCCCCAATCCTATAGAAGAATAACTACTAGGAAACCAATATTTGTGGGGAATTAAATCTTTATGAACTACGTTCATATCTGATCCTATATCCAGTAGTGCATTCAAACAAAAGATTTCATAATTTATTTCTAGTTTTATGTTCACTTGATATTTCTAAAATCTGATAGGCAAGATTTTCATTGCGCTTAGCCCTTGGAGTTGGGCTGAGGTTTTAGGCCTTTTCTCAATAGGTGCATCTTCCAGAGGAGGTGGTATGGAATCTAACTGATTCCTGATATCCCTGATTTCTTGTCTTGCCCAAGAGTCTACTTTGTAGTTGTCTTCAGATTCTTCTTCCAAATTTTTAAATTTTTCTTTCAAATCAATAACTTCTTTTCTTAAAAGGATCATTTCTCTGGCTAGATCAGTTACTAATGTATGTTGTAACTTTGCTTCCTTATTGTATCTGATAAAAGATTTTGTAATTCTATCAAAGGAGGCTTCTAAAAACAAAGGTTCTCTTTTTGAAGATTCAGCATACCTTGACCTTTGTTCAGTTTTGATTGATTTTAAAAAAATTTCAAGAAGAGAATTCTTCATATCTCCTTTGGGTAGGGATTTGATTTGTGCTAGCATCTGTGCTTCTTGGTCACCCACATTGCTGAACATGCAGATTTTTATCTTTTATCTGGTATTGATTTCTGGTTCAGATTCACACTCAGAGATATTAGAACTGTCTTCACAAGAACAGAAGTTAGGATTTTTACATTTGCAATTTTGATTCATCAAAACTTCTTCTTCTGAGCTATATTCAAACTTAGAGGCACTAGTGGATTCTGAGCAACAACCTTGTTACAACAGATGTACTTCTTCTCGTTTTGGAAAGGGGTTGTGTGGGCATTGGTTTGTTTCACAATTGTTTGACCCACATCTGTTGCAATATGTTCTCAGAGATAATTGTTTTCTAGCCTGAGCTTATTTAGCTTTTTGTTCAGAATGTTTTCCTTTTGACATCCTTGATGCTTTATTTTCTGGACAATTATGTGCAATGTGTCCATTTTTGCCACAAATCCAACACTGGACCTGCTGCCTGGCCTAATGAGCATGAGTTTTTAGTTTGATATCTTCAGGCTCGTAATAGTGTGTCTTGGGTTTGTACCTGTATCTTTTCTTTTCTTTGAAATATTTTTGCTTATTTCTTTTCCTTTTTACAGGGTCTGAAATATATAGACCATACTTCTCGCATATAGATTTTTTGTCTGGTAAGTGGGATAACTTATTTACAGAGTTATGAAATTTCATATTTACACACAACCCTACCAGAGCTTTAGTAATGATAGAATAAATTTCTCCCCATGTGTACGTCTCATATGGAAGCTTAAAAACTTCCTGCATTTTCAGATACTGTACAAATTTACTTGGTATGGAAGTCAAGTAAACTTGTTTCCATAAAAGGTTTTGACTATCTTGCACCTCAAATATTCTCTGTGTCCAATCCTTATGAAATTCTTCATATTCTGACATCTTTCTACATTTCATGTTCATAAGGATTAGCTCATGCTTGTCTGCTAATTCTGCTTCGGTTCCACACCAATGTTCAAGGATTGTTGTGGTAAGGGCTCCTATCATGTTATTGTGGGGGGTCCCATCAATATGATATACCACATCACCTTGTTCATCTCTTAGGATTTCTGCTTCCATATTAGCAATCATTATTGGAGATGAAATGACTTCCCACCATTTTCTCAGTGTTCCAGTAAAACATTGAATTATGGATTTGCATGCTTCAACTTCTGTTTTGAATTTCATACACATGAATTTGTATGAAACATACATTCTATCAATCATTTTTCTGATCTGTCCAACTGATAGAATATCAATGTTCCATTCTGGGAACCAATCTTCTGCAAATGTTTGGGTTTCAGGTAATCTTCCTTTTCCCAAGAGGTCTGGTGCTGGAGGTTTATATGCATGGTGAGGGAGATTCTCATAAGCAGGTTGTTGAATGGATACAAGGGAAAGATTTTCTTTTGAGGATTCTGGTGTATCCTTTTCAGGGCGAAAATGATGAGGAAATTTTTTATCCATTTTTATCTCAGAAGGTTTATATACAGGAGACGGGATGGATATTGGATGATTTGGAAGGATATAAGGATCAGGAATGGGTTTATCAGGAATATTATCCTTATGTTTAATTTCTAGCAGTGATTTTCCCATATTGGAGAAGGCTTCTCCTAATCCTTCCATTAATTCTTCATGATTTCTTTTGGACTCTCTATATTTTTTAGATATTTCTGTTAGAGCAGTGCCCATTTTTTCTTTGACAACTGTAACTTTATCCTGTATTTCATTTATAGACTGGACTTCAGTGTTTGTAGAGACTTGCAAGTCTCTGATTTGTCCACGTCTGGCATAGTCAATTGTTACAAATGTATGTGTAGCCATGCCTCTCAAGGTTGTGTTTGTCCAATTTAATTATTCTGCTAGTAATTTGACTCTTCTGTCAACACCTGTTAGTTGGGTGGCTTCATCAAAAAGCATTAGAGGAACTGCTCTGACTTGTCTGTTATTGTCTTCAAGGATAATGCCTTTGAATGGAGGAAAAGTCGAACTTGATTCAACTGTCTGTCCTTCCAGACTTTTCCACTTTTGTTTAGGAAGTGCTTCAGATCCCCCTTCCATCATTTGGACTTCAACCTTCTGACTTACTTTCTTCCATTCATAGAAAGAAATCCATGTTTCATTGTCAGAGATATAATTTTTCCATTTTTGTGATAATTCTGCTTTTTCTTTATCTGATGTGGCTATGTTGAAGTCCTTTGTTTCTGGATTTGTAAACAAATCCCAATTTAACATCTTTTTGATCCAGACTTCTTCTATGGATCCCTTAGGACATCCTTTCATTATTGAATGAAATTTGTGTATTTCATCTATTGAGGGTCTTTGCATGGTGTCAAGTAGAGGGTTTGAAAACCTACAATCAGGAATAACCTGATCACATTGCTCAATATAACCTAACCCATACGTAGGTGTTTCAGAAGGCCTCATGCCTTTATAAATGTCTTGTAGTCTAGGATCTAGAGTCTGTATTGTTGGCATATAATGAATCATTAAGTAGTGTTGAGACTCTGAAGTTGAGACAGTACTATCAACAGTATTATTTACAACACGAACACAAATTGAAGAATCCATATGTTATAGGAGAGATAACTATAACTGCATTGAAAAACAGGGCGTTTAATCTTAGTCCTCTGCTCTGGAGAGAGAGAATGTCAGATAGGCTCCTGGCCGACTGCTCAGGAAGAAACTAGTTACTCTTTCAGGAAGTCGCAGAAGTGGAAACCTTGTCTTTCAAAGGCCCGAGACTTCTGATACGGCTTCAGAGAGTCGCAAGAGTGTAAACCTTGTCTTCCAAAGGCCCGAGACTCTTGATACGAATCTAGATTCTTTCTTTTATTTTAAAACAAAACTTTTAACAGAGTGAAAGATATGTTATCATACCCAGCGTGAAAATGGTTTCATGGCTCTGATACCATTTGTAAACTCAGAGGCTTCCTCCAATGGAGAATGAAGCTTGAAGATTGATCTGTCTCGTGCATCTGTCTCCTTGTGCTACTTGACCTTCTACGGCTTGCTACTCTCTAGAGAACCAATCCAGTTATCCTGGCGAACCCCAAGATGATCCTTATGCGAACCCCACCTCTTGGCCTTATATGAACCTTTCGGAAAATCCTAGCGAACCTTCAGACAACCCAACACCTAAAACTGCCCTAAGCGGCCTCCTTCCTTGCAGGACTTACTACGAGTGCTTCAGGACTTAAGAGAACTTTGGCTAGCCTCCTTCCGAGAAATTTATCTCCAAGGTGAGAGAACTTTATCTATCTCTTGAGAGAACCTCACCACATAATATTTTAGGGAACATAGATTGCAATGGTAGGTAAGTAGAAACGAGAATCATAACATATGCACAATAAAGAGACAATATTCAGAGATCATAAACGCTTGCGGAAGTCTTTATATCAAAACAGAGAGCTGATGCTCTAAATCTAGGGTATACAATATGAGTAGGATGCTCTACTCACTCACACACTTACAAACTTATGCATACTTGCACACAGAATGACTCAAAAGCTCAAACAGAAGGGAGCTTTAGAAAGACTCGGACAACTTACAGACTTACTAACTTGAAACTCTAAAAAAATCCTCCTCGAGAATGAACTCCTCTTCTCCTTATATACAAATTTGTGGAGAAGAGGATCATTTCATCGATGAGACTCGAAAAGACTTTGGACCCTACATGTCTTCCACTCAATCTACTTTTAGAGATTTGGCGGTAGAAATCGTGCAAGATTCTTCCTACCAAATCATAACTTTGTTTTCCACTAAGAAAAGTAAATCATACTGAAGATCTGCCGGGGTAGTCGTGCAAGATTCCTCGACCAGTAATCATACTCAAAACGACATGTAAAAAGGAATCTTGGAAATGCAGGTCAAACCACACCAAAAGTTGGAGAAGTGCTCCAAGTTTCCAAGATGCTCATTATTTTATTACAAAGTGGATATTGGTCACGTCAACCCACTAAACCTGATTGGCTCAATTGTCGGCCAATTAGACTTGAAGTACATTGTGGAGGTTGGTATCATCAACCCACGAAAATCGACTAACACCATTGTCGGCCAGTAAGCCCTGAAGATATTTTTAGGATCATATCTTAGTAATTTTCGATATGAGCTAAAAACCTTTTTTCATAATTCAGCGTGTCCCACATTTTTGTATATACTTTTCGTGCAATGAAGGGTTGGCCATTCATGATTTGGATAATGGTTTTTACTTTGACATCCCATTGGAAATGATTAAGTATGAAGTGACATAGCATCTCGCCTTCATTTGGTCCGTATTCAAAGAGATTTTGGATTGATTGCAAGGGAGATATAGAACTTAAGATTCTTGGATCAATTGCTCCTTTGTTTAGGTCAAAATCTTTCCACCAATATGCAAGCCAAAGGGGAGGTCTTCATGCTATAGCTGTGTTAATATTTCCAAATTTATTTAGAGTTAAAAACTCTTCCTGTTGAATAAAGTTCCACCACAGCTCTTTATAAGATGAGTAATTATAATCACTATTTGGTAAAGAAATTTCTGGATTTCTTTTAGGCCAATGGTATAATAATCGTGGTCTGTTTAGGAAAAAATATTGTTGATTATTTCCCAGATTGTCCCTGATATCCCAAATAAGATCAATGTCATGAAAGTTGTTAGTTAAATCATCTTGTGCTTCAACTGCATCTTTTGTAGCTCTAGCAATGATGGGAGCTAACACATTTGAAACTCTCCTTGGTCGTATCTCTGGTACTAAATTGGAATATGCAAGCTGAGTTGTTTGAGTCAATATTTTGGTACTTCTTAATTCCCAATGTGGTCTCCATTCAGATTCATATATTTCTCAATTTAAAGAATCAGGAATGTTTACCAGTGTTTCTGCTCCATTTCTGAGTTGAACATAGATTGTCATGCAGGAACCTTGTAAGTGTTCTCGACATAAGAAATATGGGATGGAATTATTAGTACCTTTGATATGTTCAACAGAAAAATCAAAATTGCTAAACAAAGCTTGCCATATAGCAAATTTAGCATCACTAGGAGATCTTATATCTTTATTCAATACCTTGTTCATGGCAGCAACATCAGTTCTTAAGAGAAATTTCTTATAAATAAGATAAATTTCAAATTTATGACTAGCATTCAGTGCTGCTTTTATTTCTTTATCTAAAGCTGAGTAATTTTTCTCTATTGCTTGCCAAAGACCTGAGGCAAATTCGATAATTTCTTCCTTTTTCTTATCTCTCTGCTGCCTGATTTGTTTGAGGACCACTCCCCATCCAATGTTGCTAGCATCTGTTTCAACTATTTTAGGAAGGTCATCATCAGAAATTTGCAATATAGGGAGATTTTTGGTCTTGGCTTTTATATTTTTGACTGCCTGAGAATGTGCTTCAGTCCAAGGACTAGGGTCTTTCTTCAATCTGTCATTTAATAATTTCCTGTCTTGAGCACAACCTTTATAAAAATGACTGATATAATTTAAAATACCCAAGAATCTTTGTAACTGAACCTTTTTCAGTTATTTCGTCAGGAAATTTGTCAGCAAATTCTACAGCATGTGTCTGTAGAGTAAGCTCTCTATTTTTTATAGTATGGCCTAGATACTTGATCTCTATTTTGAATAATTCAAGCTTCCTTTTTGAAAATACTAGGCCTGTCTGCTTGATTATTTGCAGAAATTTCTTAAGATGTTTGAAGTGCTGGTCTATAGAGGATGAAAAGACAAGAATGTCATCAATATATACAATAAGCCAGTCAAAGTAGGGTTTTAATGTATCATCCATGACCCTTTGAAATTTGGATGGTGCATTCTTTAGGCCAAATGGCATAACATTCCATTCATAATGTCCAGCTGGGACATTGAAAGTTGTTTTAAATTTATCTTCTTCTTTGATAGACACTTGCCAAAATCCTGATTTTAGATCAAACTTTGAAAATATTTTTACACCAGCAATCCTTGTAACCAAACTAGTCTTGTTTGGGATGGGGTATGTATCATCAGCCAAGACTTTGTTTAAAGGCTTATAATTTACTACTAGCCTGGGAATGCCTCTTACTTGTTCAGAATGTTTATTCACATAGAACCCATAACAATTCCAAGGACTAGTAGATTCTCTGATGAGCCCTTTACTAAGAAGACCCTTAATTTCTTCTGCACACAATCTCTGGTATTTAGCATTCATAGGAATGGCTCTGCTCTTACAAGGTTTTCCTTGATAGTCTTCGTTGTATGGAAGAGGGAATTCATGCTTATTTTGCTTTGAAAAAGTTGTGGGATTTTCTGAGCATACTTGATCAATGAATTCTTGCTTCAACATAAGAATTTTCTGTTGAATTTGATTTTGGCTTAACTGCTCTCTTATTCTTATCCCAGATTCATGTCCCTTTAATTATTCAATTTTGAGGATTTTATTTTTTATGGTTTGTACCATATTGGATATCCTGGGGACAGATACAAAAGGAAGATTTATGGTAACTTTTTTGTCTTTGGATACAGAGGGAATGATAATAAAATAACTAGGTCTATTATTTGCTAGCATAGTGGATCCATGGGGTTCAACTGTTGCAAGGAATGGTTTCCCCAAGATGCAAGCTATAGGAATGTCGACTATCAAGAATTTTAAGTGCAGGCAATATTGTTTGAAGCAGAGAGTGGCTTCAAGAATTTGAAAGGAGATTTATGTTGGAATATTTCCAAGTCCAACAACACTTGCTTGAGTCTTTTGCCATAAATTTACAGGAATAATTTCCTTATTCAAAATATTGAGGTAAGATCCTGTATCTAGCAGAGTTTTCAAATGAAAAGGCATTCCTTGAATTTTTAAATCCATAAGGACATGGAATTTTTGATGTTGAATTGGAAATACTTGCTCTTCTTTTTGTTCTGTCTTGTTTTCTTGTTTTTAGATAAACTTTTTAAGATTACCTATTTCTTTCCCTAAATCTGAGATGGAGAGTGTCTAGGCAGAACAACATGTAGGCTTAATTGAACATGGTTCCAAAGCCTTTTTAGAGCAATTTCTTGGGATCAAAATTCTTCTTTTAGTCCTCCATTCATAAAAGGAGATGAACATATCATTTTCATCCATATAATCTTTCCATTCCTTAGATGAGCTTAGTTTTTCTTCATTTGAGCTATTTGAAGAAAAATCTTTGGCATTTGGATGAGTAAAGAGACCCCAATTTAACATATCTTTCATCCAATCTGCTTTTACTTTATGTTTTTTACATCCCATCATTAGAGAAAGGAATTTTTTGACTTCAGGAGCAGATGGTATTCTGATGTCTTCTAGTATAATCGCTTGGCATCTTCTGTTAATTTCTATACATGGGTTTATCTGTACAACAAGAATATGTGGTTCATGAGGGAAAGGAAAGTCAGAACACTGTGGGTGTGGGAAGGGTTTTTTTGCAGTAGAATGTGGCAGTGGAAGGTCAGTTCATGGATTATGATTGACATGTTCAAACCGTAAATGATCTTCTTCTGTGAATGCAGAAAGGCTGGATAGGGTTACTAATTTCCTACAGTCTAATCATTGAACTACAAAAGGAACATGGCCAATGGAGTTTGCAAGAGATTGTAATGAAGGGTGTAGGAAAAATGATGAAGTGGAGGATGAGGATGAGACTGAAGAATTATTACATGATAAGGATTTTTGTGGAAAGGAAATAACTACAGAGGATGCAGATTCTTTTATTTGGGCAGAAGTGATCGACCTTGGAATAGGAGCTTTTGGTGTATCAATGACCCAATCTGTGGGAAAAGAAAGATTTTCCCAACGAATTGTTTGATGCTCCATTTTTTGATTTAAAGGGTCAGTTAGAACCAAAGTACTGGATTGAGAAGATTGGCTAGGAGTATGCAAGACTGTCGGGAATAGAGTATTGGTATGTCTAAAGCATCCCCTGGTTTGGATAGATATATTTGTTCTAGTTTGGCACATATCAAATCCAGTGGTTCTGATTTGGAGTTTTAATATGTCTCCAAGGTTATCATCAAAAGTATATACAGAGAAGTTGGGAAAATAATCAAAATAAACAGGACCATTTGAAAGAGGGGCTATTGTTCCTCCTATTAATGAATCAGTGAATTTGTTGTGTGTCATATCCCTGACTGTACACAGAGCATAGGCATCAATGCCTTTGTGAACCAAGGGACTAATTCCAACTCGGATGCTTCCAAAATGTAAATAATTTGTTCCATGCTTTTTGGCTTCATTCTAGACTTCTTTGACGTTTATCAAGGAAATAGTCTGGTTGACATCACTGTTTTGTTGTATTCGACTAACTGGTTCTTTTACTATTACCCTAGATACAGCCTTGAGATGAAACATCTTTAGATCTTTATAGACTTGCCTGGGAGATATAGCGGGTAATTTCCAAGCAGCTTGAGGCTGAGTTTATACTTCTTCAATGCTGGCATAATTTAGACTATGGGATCTATTGTTAGCAAACATAGATTCTAGACTACTAACATAGTCTCTTCCAGATGTACTTTGATCTTCAGCATTTTGTAATTCTCGGAAAGAAACTGAAGAAACCATTATGTTATAGGAGAGATAACTATAACTGCATAGAAAAGAAGGGTGCTTAATCTTAGTCTAATCTTAGTCCTCTGCTCCAGAGAGAGAGAATGTCAGATAGGCTCCTGGCCGACTGCTCAGGCAGAAACTAGTTACTCTTTCAGGAAGTCGCAGAAGTGGAAACCCAATAGGTTTGGCACCTAGAGGTTGATTTCTCACTGAAGTATTATCTCCTAAGTTCCCGGTGATAAGTAGGTATGTGCATCGACTATTAACTAACAGTGGAAGGTAGTCATCTTCCATTCAACCATTACCAATGTCAGAATAGGGTGTTAGAATATGCTAGTGTGTTTGTACATACTATTCCTACTTCGAATGGGTAAACTAAATGCAAACTAAGGATATCACTATTCCTACTTTTATCACCATATTGATCCATCCAATCCAGTGCTTTGCTTCCTTCCTTTGATAAGGCAAGTAGAGATTGAGACAAAGTGTATAAAAGGTGGTTAAAGGGATGGCTCCAAACAAAGAATTTTTAGGTGTTGAATAAGGTAGGATTAAGTGGGGCTATCCAACACATAATCTATCATAGCATTGTTCAACTAGCGGAAAGGCATAGCAAGCGACGAAGATGGGTAATGCATTGAATGCATGGATACAGATGTACAGAGTTGTTGGGGAGTTGCTAATGAACTTTTTAATATTGTTAGTACTTCAAATATGTCTTTAAACCATTATTGTTGGCGTTGCCAGGATCTAAGAACTAAGTCTATGTCAAGTAGATATACACCCCAAAAAGGTTTTAATCATTTCTCTTACATCTCATATATATATAGAGAGAGTATATATACAAATTAAAAAAATTATACATCTCGTATATATAAACTATATATACCAAATAAAAAAATTTATATATACCAAATAAAATTTTCTATATATATATATATAGAAAATATATACGCTAGTCTCATGGATAAACATGGCCAACTCGGTATAATTATCAACGGAGGGATCTTGTCCTATAGAGTAATGCTAAGTCAATACACGCTAATCTCGTTGATAAACATGGCCGACTCACTATAATTATCAACGTTACGAAGAATTTGATACCCTGCTTTAGACTATCGTTTTTACAACTTAGTATGACCATCTACCTCATAGTGTTACCCCATATAGACAAATAAACATATGAAAGAGGCAAACTAGTGCATACTATTGGTTTCAAGAATAGGTATTGAGTACAGACCTCCCGTTTGTAGCCCGTGCAAGTTTGCACCTCACACTAGCCTCCATGGCCCCATAGAAGTATGTGATATGTACGATGTTGGCTCAATTGCAGCTATTCTAACTACTTGATAGCCAAATACCTATCAATTTATTGAATGCATTGCAATGAGGACAGTATGTGTATCTTTCATCTTTTGTTACATCTCGTCTTGCAATGCACAATGGAGAAATAAAGCAATAAGCTCAATTGCACTTTTCAAAACTGATGTTGAAATAATTTTTTAGGTTTTAATACTTGTCGTCCTTTATGTTGACTATGGGAAGGACATGTCACAGACTTTGCCTGAGCTTTTAGAATTGTGTAAATAAGTTGTTTATTTTAGAATATAAAGAGAAAACATAGTCCTTGATAGGACAACCTCCTTTACAAATCAAACTGATGCCGTCCATGTGGTTGAAAAAATAAAAATATGTTCACAGTTGCATATGATAATATGTACTCATCCCGGGAATAACAATTAGAACT
>JASDQU010279557.1:2661-14796 GCA_032191745.1 Picea mariana
AAATCTGATTTGTAGCTCTGTAATAGACTTGGTGTATATGATCACATTCCTGCAGACCTTCCTTAACTTTAACAACAAGAGACTAGCATTTTCATCAAACTTTTCTTTAGTCTCACATGCCTAGTTTTGGATTAGTCAACAACCCTAACTTGAAGTAATCATAAATTTGAACTTGTAATGTATAAATATTTGAAACTGATACAAAATTTTATTCAATGTGTTTTATGCAATTCCTCCAGGTGTCACTACTTGGAACCTCTCATAAAAGGGGTTATAGCAAAAATGACATACCTTGTTGAATTCTATCTTATTCTAGAGAGCGACCTTGTAGAGCGTGCCCCACACGAAATATTTGTTGAATTGATATGAAAATGTTACAAAGAATGCTAAAGAATATACCCTAACCAAAAAATTTGGTCTCACTGAATTTGGATCTGTTATGAAGAAGTTATGACGTTTTTACCCGAAACACCTGTTTTTGACTAGTTTCAGGACTAGCCACAAACCCTATTTTCCACGGAGTGTAACTCCCAAAATACAATGAAAAACAAGATGAATTTTTTACCACAGATACTTGGGTATGTTTTCTCAATGTGATATCAATTTCACGGTCTGAATCATTATATAAAAAAGTTATAGCGAAAATGGTGAGATGACCTGTAAATAACATACCTTAGAAAGCACCATCAAAATAATTTATCCTTCCTTGCATTTTGGCCTTCTTTTCTTCACCTTCCCTCAGAAATTTGGATTAGATATCCTTGGTTACCTAAAACACCTATAGATATTCAATATGCTCAAGTGTAATTAAAATGAGAGAGCCTTGCTTCTTATTTATACTCTCCAAGTAGCTTCCTTAAAAACATCTTCTAGGTCACTTGGCCCACTTTCCTTATTTTAGGGTTAACCCACTTCTAATTTTTCCATTAAATTTATTATTGAAATAATTTATTTTTTATTCACTTTGAATTATAATACACTCATCACTTCAGTTTATTATTTACCTCTTAAAATCTCTCAAACCAGTTTGACTACTTTGACCTTTTGGGGCTTCTAGATGACATATGAGGGTCCTCCAACTTCGTAAGGCCATAACTCTCAAACTGTGAGGAGTTATGTGCCATTCCACATACCAACAGAAATAGAATGACATGTACTATCCATATAGAATAGTATTACATTCAAATATAGAAAAAATCATACTGTTATCCATCAAACAAACTTGGGTTCATTACCCAAACCAGGGTTCTCCAACTTCACATGGTCATAACTCTCTAACCGTGAGGAGTTATGTGACATTCTACATACCACCGAAAATGGTATGAAAATAAATATCCATCTAGGATAGTTTCCATGAAAAATTCACTATCCTTCATCTCATTATTCCACAATTAAGCATGGGTTCTCTTACTCTGCAAAGCCTCTTCCCGTGAGGGCTTTCAAAATAAGGGGACCACTCTGAAGTTCATCCATATTTACTTCTTATCAACCATGAAAAAACAATGATGAGTCATATTTACATCAAACAATCTTGGGTCGATTACCCAAACCTTTGTTCTACGGGGCTTTATTCAAGGGTTGACATCAATGACAACCAACCTTAATCAACACCAACAAGCTAAGCAACGAAACTTCTCTAACAAGGAAAACAACTCATCAAGGTGCAGATTCAATAAACGTTTTTCCCTCTCCCTCAGGAATTGAATGAAATGGAGACCATTGCTTCCTAATGAGGGAGTATTGATCCAGGTGGATATTAGTGACCATCCACCTTTTCCAATTGGGTCAAAATAGGTTTTTGGCAATTTACTATTTTTAGCAGTTTTTAACTTTTGGGGCCATTTTGAGGGCCTAAATGAAGGTTTTTCAGGATATATATTCTCAAATATAACCAAAGGCTCTGATTGAGCCCCCAAAAATAATCTCCTCAACGATACCTTACCAACTATCTATTGTGCACCCCAAACAAAGATCGCATGCCAAAGTTACGCCTGCGGGAAGTTGATACACCAAACTACCCAAAATGGGGTCCAAAAAACGGTTGGATTTTCATCTTCCGAGGTTAGGGTTTTGGATTTTCTTTATGATAAAAGCACTTTGAAGCCTCATTTTAATCTCATTTTCTTGTGAATGCGAGTAGCTAACACATCTTTTCAGATAAGCTGTCACCATTCTAGCGAGTCTTTAACTATGTGTTTTTACCGTCTTTGTACATTTTCACTCGTTAATAGAAAATTGTGTATTATTGTATCTTTGTGTTTATGGTTGAATCTCTAATACATTTTTGTTATATTATTGGATATCTGAGATATCTCTATACATTTATTTATTATATCTCCGCTCTCATTTCATGTCGAAAATAATCCAGATTAGTGGTATAAGAGCAGGCTACTCTTGATCGTTTTTCAGTGCATGTCCTCGATCATGTCTGAGTATAGAAAGTTGGATCTAGATCTTGTCTCTCTTGAAGACAATATCTCTCACACGTCCAAGAAACACTCCATGGCGAAAGAAAATAAAAATGACAGAGTAAACGATTCTATTAATATGTTGCTTGAGCAAGTTCTCACTCGACAGAGGGATGAAATGATGGAGAATTTTTCCCACATCCTTCAACATCTATCGATAACAATAGGAGCGTCTTCATCAAGAGACCACTTTGGAAGTACCTTTCATTTCAAGGTACAAGTTAATTTCGGTATTCCCATATTTGAAGGACAGATAGATGCAGATGCCTTTGAAAAATGGTTAAATATGCTAGAAGGTTATTTCTCTGTTCATAAATTCTCTGACAGGGAAACAATCACCTTCGCACTCCTTAAGGCTCTCCCCCATGTCAAACATTGGTGGGAAACTTACTAGGATTAAATTTCCACAGAGAAGTCTGGAATATATGGGGCCGAGCTCACTTGGTATTTTTTCGTGGATGCGGTAAAGGAACAATATTACCCTATTGGAAACTATGAGGACCAGTACATGAGATGGACCACATTGCAGAAATAAAGGGGCCAAGAATATCTGGAGTTCACCAATACCTTCCATACCTTGCGCTCCAAGATGGGTATCAAAGACTCATAACGACATTTGGTTCTGAAACACCATGGGGCTCTACATATATACATCCAAATTGAAATGGATTTTCTGGACATCTCATCACTCGGTTTTGCTTATCGATATGCTGTTGAAATCCAACAGAAGTTTAAGCACTAGAAAAAATGAGAGGTCGGGTCTGCAAATCTGCAAAAACCAAAGTATGATAAAGACGTCCCTAGAAAACATCATCCCAAAAACCAGTCCAAGCCATAGGAATAGAAGGGTCACAGAAAAACGAAGAAGGAAACTGGAAAATGGTGTGATTTCCACAAAATCCCCTGGCACAACACCGATGAATGTCACTCAAAACAGTCATTGGTGGCTGAGATAAAATACAAGGAGATGAACCCTGATTCAGAATTTGATTCTAAAAATACTAATGGAAGACAAATCATCGACGTAGACCCCACTGCTATTTTCATGACCATAACAATTCAACTAGAAGAACCAAATTTTTTTGAAGAGGGGGAGCGCCTTTTTCATACACAGAGGTGGTTGAGGGGATCGTGCTACATTTTATTGTTGATAGCGGAAGACATAAGAATCTCATCTCAGTAGAGGTTGTCAAACAGTTGGGATTGTCGACAACACCACACCCATAACCATACTACATTGGGTGGCTTCATAGACTTTAGTATGTAGACTGAAGAAGTCTCTCTATGGCCTCAAGCAGGCGCCTATAGCAGGGGCTCATTCAAAACTCATCTTTAGTATGCAGACTAAAGAAGTCTCTCTATGGCCTCAATGAGGCACCTATAGCATGGTATGCAAAGATGTATTCTTACTTGATTTCACATGATTTTGTTAGATGTAACTCTGATTCCAATGCTTACATGATGAGGACTACCGACTCTGTGATGATTTTAGTACTCTATGTTGATGATCTTTTGATCACTGGTATCTCTGCTTCAACCATTTCTTTGGTCAAATATATTTTGCATGACATGTTCTCTATGACGAACATGGTTCCACTACACATTTTTCTTGGTCTTGAGATCAATCAAGATGCTTCCAACATCAAAATTTCTCAGGCTAAGCATGTCATGGATCTTCTGGATAGATTCCACATGACAGACTGTAAGTCTGCACCTACACCCTTGTTATCTGGGATCATACTTTAGGATGGGGGGAATACACCATTAGTGGACAACACTTTGTATCGACAATTGGTGGGTTGTCTTCTATATCTCACCCACACCCATCCAGATATCTCATATGTGGTAGGATTAGTTTCCAGATACATGAAAGAGCCCCATGATCTGCATTGGAAGGCTTCCAAGCGCATCCTCAGATATGTTTAGGGCACCATGAGTTATGGGATTCACTATACAGTTGGTTGTGCATTATATCTCATAGGATTCACAGATTTAGATTGGGCTGGTGATAGCACATATTGCAAATCCGCGTCCGAGTACACTCTCAGTTTGGGTTCAGGCCCAATTTGTTGGTCAAGTAAGAATCAATCAACCATTTCTTTATCTTCCTCAGAGGCTGAGTACAGAGGAGTAGTCAACTATGCCATTCAGATACTTTGGCTTCAACACTTCCTTGTCGATCTTGGTATCCAGTTTCATTGTTCGACTATCATATGGTGTGACAATCAGAGTACACTGAAATTTTATAGAGATCAAGTACAACGAAAACGAACCAAACACATTGAGGTCCACATGCATTTCATCAGATATTTAACACATGACAGGATCATTGATTTGCAGTTATGTCCTTCCTTTGAACAGACTATCGACATATTCACCAAGACCTTCACTGAGAATATGTTTCAGAATTTGCTGGATAGTCTTGCAGTGAATAACACAGTTTCCTAGCAATTGTGTTTTCTTATTTTAGTGCATTGTCCTTTTGTGGGGGGGGTTGTTCCCACATGGTTTTCCCTCTTTCCTCACTTTTATTCAGTGTTCATTAGTTGCATTGTACATGAGTACCTAATATGGCCTAGTAGCCATGACTCCTTTTTTAATCCATAGTGATGTTCAAGGGGGGTGTTGGATAAATTTCTATTTTTCAGCACACTAGTTCAGTGGGAGTTAACTGACTAGTTATATTTTAGACTTTCTAATTTTATACCATCACTATTATGCATGCATTCCTAATTATAAGATGTAATTGCCTATATGAGTGAATATCACTCACTCATTGATTAGATCATAATATACATTGATACTCATTATTCATTTTGTATATCTCTTCCTTTTCTTGATAAGCTTTGTGTGTGTATTCTTTAGCTAGGTCTCCTGTGTAGGTTTCCACAAAACATGGACATTCAATACTTCTGCATAAATTTTTCTCTTTTCTTCATTCTTCTTTTATGGAAACCTAGAATGCTTCTCTTCATTATCTACTATTGATGTGGATGTTTATGTCTCTTCAATGTTCTTATTGAGCTTGATGACTTTGACTCTTAGTGTGACAACTTCTTCTTCAAGCTTCTCAAACTCTTCTTCTTTATTCATTATATAATACTTCATGACTTCTGATGTTCTCTTTTCTTCTTCAAGTTGGATTTTTAATGTAATTATTTATTCTTCGAGTCTTCTCTCTTCTTGACTAAACTCTTCCTCAAGCTGGTTTAAGTAATTGGTTCTTTCCTTGAGATGATCTGTCGGTATATTTTCTCTCTTTTCTACTTCTTCCTTTTGTGCTACTATGTTGGATTCTAAACATTGCTTTTGATATTATAGAGTTTCTTCAATTCTTCTAGCCTCTTCTAGCCGATCTCTTAAATTATTGATGACCCACTGAGCTTCTTCATAACCTTGAACACTTTCCTTTTGCTTCATCAATTCTTTCTTGAGTGACTTGTTTTCTTCTCTTTCTTTATTTAGTTCATCTAATGCACTGATCATTTCTTCTTCATAATTGTCTTATATTTCAATTGGATTTATGTCTCATTACTTTCAGGGCATTCGATTTCAAGATGTTTGTGTTTTTCACAATTAAAGAAAAACAACATACTTTTGTTGATTACGTCCTCTTCTTCTTCTTTATCTTTCTGACATGATGAACATATTTCTTCTTGTTTTGTACCTACATATTCTTTGGAATTATTTGACTTTGTGATGGGTGAAGAATATATATCATGTAACTTATCCCAAAGTTCTTTAACTGATTAACATTTACCCACCTTTTCCTTAACTGGATCATATAGTCTTTCCAAAATGAAGTCCATTGCAATTTTGCTATTCTTCTTCAAATCCTTCTTTATTGTAGTCTTTGCTTTCTTTGTAGCATTATATCCTATCACAATTGAATACCAAATATCATATCCATGTGCCTCTAAAAAGGTTTGTGTTCTTATTCTCCACATCTCATACTTTAGACCACTTTTACCATCAAACATTGGTATTCCATTCTCAGTAAATTCCATGATCGCCTTCCAGTGGTTAAACTATCTATTGAAGAAACCTTCTATGATACCAATTGTTCGATTACTGAGAGGGGGGTGAATCAATAATGAGAAATTTATACCACTTATTAATCCCTTTAACCACAATGTATATTCCTTTAACTTATTAAAAAATGTTCATCATTTCATCATTAATATGCTATTGCATCATATAACATTAACATCCATTGGTGCATAATAAACAATAATAGACACATCTACACAATGCAAAGTACACCAATATTTCACATGGAAACCCAATGCAGAAGAAAACCAAGGAATTATTTTCTTATATGTCTTTAATAATTAAATTCAAATAAGTACCAATTTCCAATTCTCTATCTCCAACTGAAAGAAGGATTCAACCCCCTAGTTTCTCAGGCTACAACCTGATGGAAGCTCCAACTCCCCAATTCTCTGGCTACAACTAGAAGGAGGCTACAACCCCCTATGTTCTCTATATACAACTGAAAGGTGGCTACAACCACCTAGTTCCCAGGCTCCAACCTAAAGGAAGCTCCAACTCCTTGATTCTACGAAACCAACTGGAATGAGGCTAGAACCCCTTTTAGTGCCCCATCCCACAACCCTAAAATATAAGTACCAAATAGCTGATGAAACCACTACCACACTCTCACTGTGAGATATACCTTTGTAAACATGTACCAATATGTGCCAAAAACCTGTAAAAAACCTATACCAATAACATGTGATCAACATGTACCTGTAAACAACATGTACCAACAAAAACCAATAGGTACATGACCTATATATTTTTCAGACCGCGTATGTACATGAATTGTATATACTATAGCCTACGCATGCACATGACCTATCTATATTGCAGTCTATGTACACCTTCAGAAGGCTAGGGTTATCACTTTTATGAAACTCAGACCCTTTGTTGCCTCTATCACATCAGCCTGCAACCTATCCCAACCTGTACCAATCAACTTGTACTATCAACAATGTACATCAATCACTCACACAACCTATGCCATCACAAGTGCATCAACTATGCACATCAGAATACCTCATAACCATCTCCAAGACCAAGATGTGATTTTACTAATATATCAAGATATATATGCCACATCATCCATATACCACGTGTCAACAATAATACTAGAAAGTGCCTATAACCATGCACCAAAAATGTACCAATAATAACAAGTGCCTCTAAACATGTATCAAGAATATCCCTCAATAGATCAGATATGATAACATAGATATCATACTCAATATCACAAGAATATCATTCAAACCATGTGCATCTATGTCTCTCTAGTCATGTGCCATACATGTGCATACAATCATAATCATGTGTAATAAAACATCACATGGACTAGACATCAAACCCTCACTGATATGAAGTCTCAAACTAACCAATAACTTCACCAATACATCACAATAAAAAATCTTCAACCATGTACCAAGAAATACAAGATATGCCTCAACACTCACCCCAACAATATGTAACAATAATGAATACTAAACATAGTAGTGATGTATTTCTGTAGATCTAGCTCATACAATAATTTCCATACAACCAACAATATCTCTATGGAAAATCATTAATATCCCATAACCATATCTCATGGAGACAAAACTATCCAACTACACATAAGAATATGACATACCTTTGAACCTGTAGATAGATTTGTTGTACCTGATCACTGTAGACCTTCTTGTGAGTTTTCTTTCTGACTCTGAGACCCTAGCAACCTCAACAAATTAATATTTCATGGATTTTACAATTATACGTGCCCTTTTATACTACTAGCCTGCATACATACGCGACTTCTTCCACTGTAGCCCGCGTACACCTAAAAAACTAGGGTTTTTTAGTATTTCTGCAACTCTGAAACTTTTGTTGTCAACCCTTTTTTCTCAGACTTGCGTAACTTCATATGTATCAATGAGAACCTTCAATAAAACTTACACAATAATAGATATTCAATGTGCTCAATAGGTGATAATAGAAGATCATTGCTCTCTTATTTATACTCTCCAAGTAGCTTCCTCTAGGGGTTACCTTCTAACCAACTTAACCCAACTTCCTTCTTTTAGGGATAACCCACTTCTAACCACTTGTACACTTATAACCACTTTATCCACAAATAGTGAACTGTCCACTTCTAGTTGCAACTAATTTATTTTTAATTGTTTTCTTGTTGCAACCACTTAACCCATGATTAACTCATAGTTACCATAAATTTGACTAGTGCACTTCTTCTAGGAGCTTCAAGAATAATTGACTTCTTTGACCTTCTAGGGGCTTCTATATAACTCATGAGGGTTCTCCAACTTCACACGGCCATAACTCTCTAACCATGAGGAGTTATGTGACGTTCCACATATCACCGGAAATTGCATAACATGTACTATCCACCTAGAATAGTATTACATGTTTATTCACTGACCTCCATGAATTTATTCTTCAAACAAACTTGGGTCTCTTACTCATACCTTTGTGCTACCAGAATTCACTACCAAACTTCTCCAAGGGTTGACATCAATCTCTAAGGGTTGACATTAATATACAATATCACTCTCCAAGGGTTGAAATCAAAGACAACCAACAATCCAAACCAACTGTCCATCAACCTAAGACAATTGTCTGACAAGCAAGCCACTACTTCTGAGCTAAGAAGAAGAAATTATGTGGGTACACAATAGTGTTGGTGGATGAGGATGATGAACTTTAGGTCTTCTTTCACATTGGAATTGTTGATACAAAAATGGGATGTCCTTATGATGTAAGGTCAACAGCTTAAATAATTCTATAGAAAGTTCCTAGGAACTTGGTCTTTGCACATGGTTCATCCAAGTACTCAATATCACATGATAGCACACTTGTTTCCAAATCTTGGTGATATTCTCATTTCATCATAGTTTTCCTTCAAAAATCACTTGTTCATGGATTGACCTCCATGATCCTTCTTTGACCTGTAAAAAAAAAGCATTTTTGTCTGCAACACAAGATGAGATTATAGAGGAAAAGAGTTATGATGACTTCGTTCCTTCAATAAAACATCAAAACGAGTGAAAATAATGTGTATACGGTATATATCTTAAATGATTCATTAAAAAATTCATTGATACTTGATGAGGATTGGTGGCCAACCTAGACTACTTGTTAGTGTAAATATCTCATCCGATGTCGAATTAGAGTGATTCCAAAGGAATATTAAAGTGGATTCATAGAGATATACCTACTATAAATACATTTTGAAATTTATTTGAAATAATGTGTCAAACATGTTGCGAAACAGGATGCGGAGTATCATTGTTTTTAATTTTCATCCTAGACCAATTGTCATGATTTGTTTTGGTATACATTTTGTGTATAATGATAGATTGACTTGATTCCACTTGGAGATGAAAGTATATTAATGTATGTATATCCAGTAGAAATAGGTTTTGTAAAAATGAAAAATTGACCTGTCAATTATACCAAAGAACAACTGAGGAAACATAGTTTTATCAGTGCAGATTTAGGATAGGGAGTTAGTAATTAGGGAATAAATTTCTCGTACGATATCAGAATGAGATGACTCAGATTGAGTTGTAAGCTATATTCATAAGATAATACACCCTAGAAACGGGTTTTAAATATCTATCCATTTAGTCTACTGAAAATTGACTATATGAACTTTGTTATCGGTGAGATTAGTGATCCCAAGTGCCACAAGAGTTTGATCCACAAGCTATTTCTTCCAAATGATGATATGGGTTTGTGGGAATTTTTGTAAATGTATAATATTTGATGTAATGTATCCATGTACCAAAAATTAAAAATACCCAACTCCTAAATTGTGTGATATGATCCTTGCAAGATCCTATGGCTAATGCAAAAATACCTAAGAAAGAATCAAGCATCTAATTCAAATTATGGTGTAATGATGATGGGATCCTGACATAACCATTATGGGAACACAAAATGTCCCATTATATATGAGGTGGATATAGTGAAAGCCTGAAATAACCACCATGGAATCCATGGAGTGTCTCGCTATTTCTAAAAAAACTTCCACATTCTGTTCATGGAATTGTGATTCTTGTATGGTGATGGCTTAAATAGTTGATCGAGGAATCAAAATATTGGGTAGTGTGGATTAGGAATTATGCCTAGGATCAAATGGATAGGTGTAGAGATGAAGTAATCAATGTTGAATAATCAAGGGTTGGAGATGAGAAGTCTAAGATGAAAAAATTTATTATGGATTAGTGAAAGGAGAGGGAGGGGGAAAGAAAAAAATGATATGGGATAAAAAAGAGAAAATAGAAGAGAAAGAATGAAGAAAAAAGAGGGTAAAAATAGGAAGACTAAGAAATAGGGTTGTAGGATTGAGAGAGGAATAAAGAGTGAGGAAGAAGAAAATGGAAGTAAAGGAAACATGCAATAGGAAGGTGTGAACATGAGTGGACTAAGATAAGAATATAATTAAACTAAGAATTCAATCAACCCAAGATGCTATATATTATTGGTGGAAACAATGAAGATTCACTACATATTTGTTAATTGATCTATATGCAGGCTTGAATATTTATGCATCCCCTTCTCCAGTGGAATCCGCATTCACCAATTCTTCCTTCCTCTTGCCAAACTTCCTGCAAACGAGATTAGCACTATGGGTGGATCTTACCGCACAACAAAAAACCTTCTAATTTTAACTCATGCAACTATATGGATGAAAAACACTTTGTATGAGACCCTACAAAGAGAATATCAAAATCTTCTCTTTTCTCTTCCCCTTACCATGTGTTATCTAAAACTAGTACAAGAAATAATATTGCACCATTGACACCTCCCCGACAATGGCGCCAAAAATGACAATGTTTCTATATATCTTCTATTTAACGAGGAACACTTGTGCATTTTATCTTATCAACCAGAGTTTACAGTATTCTTATGAAATGTCATGCATGGTGTGTGCGAGATACAAATTCTTAGCTTGTACTAGTTTCTTAATATGCTTATATAAGAAGGAAATTACATTTCTATCTAATAAATGAAATGACATTACGGAAAATCAAACACCCCATTCTTGCAGAAAAGTAAACACACCATTATTGTAGAAAAAACACAAGAAATGACTATGAGGTCTTGTTACTTTGAATCCAATGTATGGATCCTCTAGGATTGATACCATCAACGAATTATTCATGTGATATCACTTCTCTTGCTCTGTCACTATACTATCATTACAAGTGTGTCCTCATAACCTATTTATACAACCAAGCATTCTAAAGAAAGTAAATTCTAAGAAAAAATGATCTATGAGAGATATCTTATTCAAGCTAAATTACAAAATTATCTATGAACACCATGGATTGTAATTTCTACCATATATACATAACCACAACTTGCAAATGAAGAGGAACAAAGTAAAATTTGAATGGTAAAATAGATAAATAAATAAAAACTAATATGTGTACAACAAAGCGAATACAACATTCCTCTATAGATCCACAACTCATGTTCTCTAGAGTGGCCCCCCTCTAGAGAGTAGTGAGTTGGGATCTATTACAACGACACTAGAAACTAAAAATCAAAACTCACACATTCAAGAGATAACCAACAAATAATGCAGAGGTCTGGGTGCTTTTCCTTTTATTCCTGAAACTCTAATTCTTTT
>JASDQU010279560.1:2549-14796 GCA_032191745.1 Picea mariana
TTTAATTGTAGGGCTTGTTGTTTCTGAGCCTCATCTAATTTTAATCCCAATTCTACGGAAATATGAAAGGTCCTTTCCTGGAATTCTATTGGTAGAAGTACTTGTTTCCCATACACTAGCTCATAAGGGGTATGCCTAGTGGTGTTTCTCCAGGTGGTCCAATATGCTCACAAATCCTCTGGAATCCTATCAGCCCAATCCTGATGATGCAATTGAAAATTATTGGTTAAGATAGATTCCATAACTTTGTTTGAGGACTCTACCTGACCATTAGCTTGTGGGTGGTATGGAGAAGACTTGCAGTGCTTGATCCCATATTTCTTCGTTAGTTCTCTCATTAGCTTGGAAGTGAATTGAGTTCCTTGGTTTGTAACAATTTCACGAGGAACACCAAACCGGGTAAAATGTCTTCATAAATGAATTTGACAACAGAGTTTTTTTTAGCCCTGAATAGGGATTTTGCTTCTACCCACTTGGTGACATACAAACCAAAATATAAATTTTCTTACGAGACATGGGTGAAATTGGTCCTACAAAGTCAATGGCCCATTTCTCGAAAGGTTCTATCATAACTTGGGCATGCAAGGGAATTTCGTCAATTGACGTGGGTATTCCTATCCTTTGAAAACTATCGCAACTCCTCACATACTTGGAAGCATGCTTAAAAATTCTAGGCCAATAGTAACCTGAATGTAACACCTTATATGTTGTACATTTTTCAGAAAAATGGCCACCACATGTTCCATCATGAAAACTTCGTATGATTTCTCGTATCTCATCTTCTTGGACACATCTATGAATAATCAAGTCTGGACCAGTACGAAAATGGTCATGGCCAACCCAAGAGTAATTGGCACTTTGTGTAATAATTCTATGCTTTTCATGAGGTGACAAATGAGATGGTAACTTCCTAGTAGCCAAATAGTTTTCCATATCTGCAAACCATGGGGTATTTACAGAAAGGGAAAAAAGGTGCTCATCTGGGAAACTATCATCTACGGGAATATCATCATCCTCATTTTTTATGCGTGAAATAAAATCAGCTACCGAATTCTCCTTTCCAAGTCAGTCAAGAAGGGTGATATTAAACTCTTGCAATAACAGGAGCCACCTAGTCACTCGGCCATTAGTTATGGTTTTATTCATGATAAATCTAATGGCAGAGTGATATGTATGTACATATACTTCGTAACCTGTGATGTAGTGGAGAAACTTATTAATAACATGAACTACTGCCAATAATTCCTTTTCAGTAACTGTATAGTTTAACTTGGCAAGGGACAAGTTCTTGCTCACAAAATAAATGTCATAGGACTGTTCGTCTTCTTTCTTCCCTAATACTCCTCCTATTTTAGTGTAGGGGGAATCAATGAATATGTGAAATGGGAGAGCCCAATTGGCCCCCCTAAGAATTGGTAGACAACTTAGCTTTCATAGTTTCAAAGGCGGGTTGACATTGCTCAGTCCAAAGAAAATCAACATCCTTTATTAACAATCCAAACATGGGTGCAACAATCTTTGTGAAATTTTCAATAAACCATCAGTAGTATCTGACATGTCCATGAAATATTCTCACCTCTTTTTTATTCTAGGGGGGTGGAATTCTGATGATGACCTCAATCTTAGCAGGATCGAATTTAATCCCTTCAGATGAAAAATGATGTCCTAGAAGCACTCCTTCAGTCAACAACATTTTGACATTTTTCATGACTTAAGGACAAGTTCATTTCTTGGCATTTGATAAGGACTTTTTCTAAGTTATCTAAGGCTTCCTGGTAAGTATTTCCATATATTGTGACGTCATCCATGTATCATAAATAAGATCAACAAATATCCCTAGTACTGCTTGTTGAAATGTGGCAGGAGCATTACACAATCCAAATGGTAAGACCCTATAGGCATAGGTGCCCCAAGGACAAGTGAAGGTAGTCTTGTCCTGGTCCTCGGGTGCTATGAGAATTTTATTGTACCCACTATATCCATCTAAAAATGAGAAATATTTCTTTCCTAACAGGGTATCCAAGACATGGTCAATGAAAGGAAGAGGAAAATAATCCTTCAAAGTGGACTTGTTAAGCTCTCGGAAATCAACACAAATTATCCATTTCCTGGTTACTTTCTTTGGAACCACTACAAGTGGGGATACCCATTTACTGTCGGAGATGGGATAAATAAATCCAAGATTTAATAACTTTTGGATCTCCTCTTTTACTATATCCTTGAGTGCTAGGTTCATCCTTCTCTAGGGTTGCATAACAAGTGTTATGTACCCCTGGGTATATATGTGATGAATGCATGTGTCAGTGTGTATACCCTTCATGTCAGTGTATTCCCAAGAGAATGCCCATGATTTTTATTTGATGACACTTACTAACTTATTTTGTTGATTTGCATCTAGTCAGGAATTTATATGTAGAAATTTTCCTGGACTAATTTCGTAGGGCATGGTATAAGATGTGGTAGACTCATCTATGTTGAAGATAAAAGATGTAGAATAAGAAAGCGATGGGTCCAACTGTTCTTGAAATTATTCCCCAAACATGTACTCAAATTGGGGAAAATATTGTGGAAAATCAACACACGCGATAGTAGAAATAAATTGGTTTAGCACATCTTCCATTATGTGCTCCTGAAGTGACCAAGAATGATGACTTGGCAACACAGGCTCTTCCCATTCCTCATTCTCATATGGACATTCAAGCCACCATGTATTCTCCATGATAGGTTGAGTTGGTGGATATATGGTGAGCTTATGTATAGAGAGTTCATTTGAGATGGTCACTTCTCCCTCTCTACAGCCAATAAATGCATTGGTTGTGGCTAACCAAGGTCTTCCCAAAATAACGGGATTCCCTTTGGTAGGATCCTTTGAGTGGATGACAATAAATTCTATTGGGTACTCCCATGAGGCTAAAGTAACTATGATATCATCCAAAATTCCTTCGGGTATAACCCTTGTCTTATCTGCTAATTCCAAAATAGTTGGGGTAGGTCTAAGAAGAGGTTTTAGTTCTAATTCCTCCAAGGCAGTAATAGTCATAACATTGATGGCTACCCCTAGGTCTATGAGAGTGTTCCCAATGGAAACCTCATTAATGGATATGGTCACTATGGGGTTTCCTAGGTTCCCATATTTTGCAACCTTAGGTTGCTCTGATATGTACTGAGAAAGTTATCCTATCAGATGTATTGTTGGAGGATTCGTTTGTTTCTTTCTTGGCTTCTTAATACAAAATTATTTGACCACCTTACTGTAGATTGGAATATCCTCAATGGCTTGTAGCAAGGGAATTTTAACACATATATTATTCTATTCATTAAAGATGTCAAATTCCGGTTGGGTGGTAGGTTTCTCGATTACTAATATTTTTGGATGAGGGGCCTTCATAATTTGTGAAGGTTCATTTTAGGGAAGTTTGGGTTCTTGGTCCTTAGGAATAATAACATCTTCCCATCTAGTGTCATCCATGGGTTTTTTGGGGGTTTCCTCTTCTTCTTCTTCCCAGATGACTATTGAAGGCCTTTTCTTGTCCAGAACTTTCCCTGACCTTAGTTGAATCTCCTGCAATGGAAGGAGAGAAATAACATATGTTGGGAAGGCCTGCATCTCAACATTTTTAAGAGGTTGAGTGGGTTTATTATTGGGATTGTACAATGGTTGTGCCAATAATAATGTCAGTCTTGGGGAGATTTCATTCTGATATTGTTGTGGTTGTTGTGGAATAGGAGGTAAAGGTGGTGGAACAAAACCTAGCAGAAGTTGTAGGATGTTCGGTGGAAACTAAGGGTAAGGATGGTTGCATGGATGATTTTAAGGATGGAAATTTATTTGAAAATGTAGAAACCTTGGTGAATATTACTAATCCTTCATATGTCAACTATAAATGTTTGGCAATATTTTTTAAAAAATATTCAAATTTCTAAGTATTTTACATAGTTTTTATAAAATTTTGGCGATTCTTAAGATAAAATAATTTTATCCTATAGAATTTGGGCAAATCGTTTTTAAAATAACGAAACTTGTTTTTGGAAAAACCATGGAAAATTAGCCCATGAGTGAAATTTAGCCCCTAAAATCATCCCTAGATGGTTGGGCTTAGGGACATGTGGAGCTTGAGGGTTTCCTTGGTCATTCCCTCCTCCCCATCCTTGAAGCCAAGGATGGTGATATTGTGTAGACTAGTTTTTCCAACTCGGTGAGTTCCACTGTTATGGTTGTTGATAATAGGGTGGAACTTGGGTTGTAGATCCAAGTATGTAGGTTGATTCCTAGGCTGCCATGGCCTCCTAGGTGCATAAGAGGACTCCCCAGGATCCCCACTTCTATAGATGGCTAACAAACAGGGCAATGATGGAAATTTTTTAGTTGAGTAGTCCTCCATGTAGAAGCCACAAACTAAAATGTTATCTAATGGGAATTCCTTTTAGGAATGCTTCCTCCTGCATCTTGGGAAAAATATGCTCATTGCTTCATTTTCCTCTTCTTGTTTCTTTTTAATCTTTAGGGTGTCCAAATGGGAACCTATTGTGCTTTATATATATATTTTTAAGTTCTCTAAAAGGTTCTGTATCTCTACTGGTTTTAAGTTTCTACTATAAGGATATCGAACATTCTTCCTTGTTTTATCTCTACTCCTCGAGTAATTCTTACACATTTCACAGATTTCGGAAAATGGTTTATGGGAGATGTCACCTGATGCCATAAGGTTAAGTATCTCTAAGTATTCTTCTGAAATTACTTTACGGAAAAGGGACCTGACTGCATCATCTGGAAGGTCGTGGTACTTTGATTTCTGTGAGATATAAGCAAATTGTTCCATATAATTCTTGAGATTCTCATCCTCTAACTATTGGATTTTGAAAATATCATTACGAGAATCCTTGGACTTGCACTAATATTGGTATTTCTTAATAAATGTATCTTTCATGGCTTCCCAGGACCTAATAATGGATTCTCCCAACCCCATGAACCATCTTAGTGCAGAGTCCTTGAGGGTGGCAGGAAAAAGTTTTAGTTTCTAGGCATCTTGTAAGTAGTTGTAGCTCCTGCACAGGATGTCTAACTCAAATAGGAAGGTATCTGGGTCTTCACCTCTTTTACCTTAAAATTTGGGCAGTGCCGAGAAGGGAATGTTTTTCATATTGACATTCTGTGTGGTGTCCAAATTTGGAAACCCAAAGATGGTTTTGGTTTAGTTTTTGGCTTCTTCTCCCTCCTCGTGTCTTACATGGTTGTGATCCTCTTGATCATCCATACTGACTTGGTTTCCAAAAAGAGAGTACCTATATGGTTTTATCCCTAAAGATAACAAAGTATCCCAAGGTTCTTTTCTAAGAAAGGTATCCCTTTGATGGGAAGGTCTTCTGACTGCTTGGATGTTTGGGACTCTACTCGAGCCGATTGAGACTATTAGTGCCAAAGTTGAAATTTGAGAAACAATTATATTGGATGAACTACCAAACAAAGTATTCACTTGTTCAAGGTCTAAAATGTCTACAAAGTTAGGGTCTTTTGATGGTGGTGAAAAAACAAAGGTTGTGTTGGTTGGTTCTATGAAAGGCTCAAGTGGCCTTGCCTCTTGTTCCACTATTATAGATGCTTCAATTGTATGTTCTATAGTGCTCCCTATTTTAGTCTCCTCTGAGACTACTTTAGCTCTTTGGGTTGAGCTAGAACCTACTTTTTGGTATCAGTCTATGGAGTTTATGAGTGGAGTGTTCCCTCCCCCAAAAAGGTCGGAAGGAACCTTGGTTGAAAGGTTTTATTTGGTTTTAATGTATCTGCCCTTTGGGTCCCTAGGTCTGTTTATGAAAGAAAACAAACAAAAAAAACTACTATTGGGTTTGGGGGAACCTCCTATAATAGATGCGCAGGTTCTTACCTCTCATCTTAAAGTTCCCCTGCCACCAAACTAATGCTAAGGTTCAAAAATGATCTACCTCCTAATTATTTCCTACCTTGACACAACTCCCCGGCAATGGCACCAAAAATGGTAGGTGTTCTATATGCACTAAATCCCTCAATTAAATTGTCAACTTGAGGTAAGTAAACTTAGAGTTGTAGCACTATATGTACCAAGGCAGAAAATCTAGAGAAGTATGATCTAACTAAGGAGATGGTCTAACTAAGGGTTAATCTACTTAAGCAAAGACTATCAATAAGAAAACTCTATTAAAGAACTTGAACTATTTACCCTAAGCAACTTTTAAACAATGGATCGATGGAATGTTCCTAAAGAAGCATATCAAAACCCTAATTTGAACAAGTTAACCTATTTAATATTATGAGCAACAACAAGTAATCTATTCAATCTATTCAATTTAATGAGAAACAACAACAAGTTAATATATTCAATCTATTCAATCTAATGAGCATCAACAAGTAAGCAAGTAAGCAATCAAACAACTAACCTATTAAAACTTATTCAGCAAGTAAACTTATCAAAACTATTCAACAAGTAAACTCTATTCTTAAAACAAAAATCATAATCATTTCTAATCTGCAAAGGGAAATCTTAACCTACTTAATCAAAAACATCATGACAGTATTCAGAGATTAATCAAAAACTATTCTTAATCTACAATAATAAGAAACTTCAAAGATGATGATTATGTCTTTGGTGCTTAATAACATCACGATGTCATCTAACAATTAGTGATATCTCAAGAGGAATGAATTCAATATTGACTTCTATGGAGAAATGAAAAGTATGAATCAAGCAATCTAATGAAAGCTTATCCATCGTAGAAGAAATATTAACTATCCTGAAAATCCATGCGATCTCTCAATTTCATGCATCAATCATCCATGATAAGAAAAAACTATTATACTTAATTCAAATGCACTCTTATACTAACTCAAGTAAATTTGAAAGATTATAAACTCATAACTAAAATCTTAATTCAAATTCAACTTCTACTTAAAATTGCTATTCAAATCTAGAACTAAGATATCATAAATTAAACTAAGATAATCCCATTATTAAAAACTCAGATTTCAAACTAGAATACTTATAGAAACATAATTCAAAACAATATCTAAAACTGGAATTTCATAATTAAACCAGGCTTAATCCTATCTTTAAGAACTTGAATTTCAAACTAACATGCTCGTAAAAAAATAATCCAAACTCTACTCCTATCCTAGCACACTAAGACAAGATTGATAATCAAAATAGATTCATGACAACGTGACTAAACTGAGAATTAAATCAACTAATAACACTTTCAATTCAATCCATCGAAACTTGCAAAAGAAGCTCTATCTTAAACTAATACTCTGTTTTAAAGATTACTCTGTTTCATCCCTACATAAATCAATTTAACTTTTAACACACCAACAAACTTAGTATCTTTCAATCCATTCACTAATAAAAAAAAGACACAACATAATAGATAGTTATCTCCTACAAGCAACTTGCAAAAGGGAAATTAAATAATTAAATGATGAACAGAAAACACACAACATTTAAATTGACAAAACACATATAACAGGGAAATGAAGTAACTGATAACTACACAACTAAAATATGCAACAATCTATCTATGTAAGTATTCATCCAGACCACTGGTGGCCCCCCTAGCAGGTTGTGGCTACTCCTCAACAACAAATCGCAAGCTTAATCAACACGGTTCTATCATTAAACTAAAAAAAAAGCAGTCTTAACACAAGTTTGCAGAGATGTCTCAATTACACAGCGAAATGTATTCTAACAATTCTTTTATTTGGTTTGGCCACTACTAGTGGTATTTATAATGATTACAATTTGAGAGGTCAACCACTGGAAGGGTCGACCTCCTTTAAAAATGGTAAATCCCATTAAATGTGCTTTAATAGCCTTTAGCTTCTAGAAACTGAACGAGTGACTCAACGATTAGCATAACTGCTTAATCTGAGATGTCAAGAGCTCAATAGTTGGAGGACATGAGGGGGAACACAACCCAAGTCATCGATTCGCCCAACACAGGTTGCCAATATAAAAAATGACAACTCACCTACGCTCCAAGTGATGGATGCAGTGTCGTATGAAGTATTATATCGGGTGTTGGATGAAGTGTCGAACAAGCTACCGAATGGAAAATTGCATTGTGAATTCACCCTGTGACACACAGATCACGCATTAGATCCTTATAAACATTAAATCATACTAAATCTTACACAGAACCATTACAAAACATCAATTACACATACATGTTATAAATCCATGATGAATTGATACAAAATCCTTGGAAAAATTCTTCAAAATGGTTAATAACACATATAATACCGGTACAAAAAGGATTCAATCATCATCATAAAACAACCAAATCATGAGCCCAACATTACCCCCACACCTAAGGTTTTGCAGGTCCCACTGCAAACAAAAATCAATTGCCCAATATGACTAGACTTGCTGAGAAGGGGATGGATTAGCTTTAGAAGATTCTTACCCTGAAGACTTTGTCTTGGCCCTATTGAGGTGTTTCAATTGTGCACAGAGGCTACGATTGTCATTGGTCATTTGATCAACCAATCATTGGAGGGAATTCACCTTTGCTTGTAATATTTCATTTCCATGGTGGAGATGTCTATCCATGGTCTTCCTCTCTTCCAACTGTTGCAGTAGGTGAACATTTTCATGTTGTAATTTTTCAATGGCTAGAGTATGATAAGATATCTCAGAGGAGGGATTGGATCCCTTGAAGGATGTAGATATTCTATCATTTTTTGGATCTGGCATAGGTATCTGTGAAGTAGGTGTAATAGAGGGTTTATGAGGGGGATTGGGTTCAGATTTTCCTTCTCTATCAGGCTCCAATTCTTCTACAGAAATTTCCCTAAGTCTTTTATGGGGGATTTTGAGATCAGAATATACTTGGATAGGATATGAAGTGCCTGGGTTTTTTAAATTAGGCTTCACACTTGCATTCTAGTTACTTTTTCAAAAATATCCTCCTTTGAATCAATTGGCTCCTCTCCTATTTGTAGGGACTACAAGGAAATATTGTTGAATTGCCTCTTGTAACTTTTTGGGTGCAGGATCAATAGAAATTGAGGGCATTGGAGAGTTGTCAATAGGATTTTTAGTCTTCTTGCCCGATGAGGCTGCAGGGGTATCAACACATTTCTTGGTCTTTTGTTTCGGTAGAGGTATAGCTTGAGTAGGAGGGTTTGGATTCTTTGGAGAATGGGGTTTGGATGGAGTAACAATCCCTAGATCAAGTGTTTTTTTGCTGATCTTGATTGTAAGATGGGGGTTTGAAAATTGATAAATGAATTCATCCCATGTCTTCCTCTGTTTTTCCAAATCGTCTATGACAAGCAATTTGATGAGGTTGTGGTGGAATAGGATGTTATGAGGATTGGCCACATTCTTTCGTACTTGGGAAGACATCTTCTTAAGACTTTTCAAGAAGTAAAAAGGAAAATTCAATGGTTTGTTAAACTGGAAATGAGCTAACAGTTGAAATTGGCAAGCTTTAAAAACAGAGTATCTACCTTCACAAGTGATAATTTTGGTGTTGACAATTATGGGGTTAATTAGTTCATATTTAATCCACTCTTTGGAGCATCCCTTAGCTCCAGAAACATTCTAAAACTTAGGCTTGAAAACTGTGTTGTAGCTTGGTCATGGCAACTGGTGGTGTTTGAACCAACGATCTTCAACCCTTGGCATCTTCGTGGATAAGGAATTTGACTCTTCAGAGACCAAGAAGGCTAGAGACCCCATACTCCATCCTTCAATCAAATCCAAGGGATAATTGTAGAAAAATTCCATCATCATGGCCCTGCAGACAGGCCAAGAATGACCCCCACCCTACATGAAGAAATACCTCCCTACACTGTGAAAATTTGAGGATACCCAAGAGGTCGACATAGGAGGATGACTCATATCATTTGGGCATGGTTACAATGTGTAGGATGAGCAGAGGAGAGGAATTGGATAGAGGAGTGATTTGGGAAAAGGACAAGTGCAATTGGGTAGAGGATGAGCACAACAAAATGACCATGCATGAATGAAATAACAATTTGGAGCTAACCCTCCTATTTGGAATGCGCTCAAGGTGGAAACAATTGAATTCATTGATGAATTCATCACACACGAGTTTCCATGTGTGAGGGTGACTACGCCAATTTTGAATTTGAAGAGTGCCATGTTGGCATAGGGGCAAACCCAGGGTTCAACGCTTCAACAACACAATAAAAAACCCTAACTATTGGCCCTTTCGGCAACACCTGCGAAGTATATGAAGTCTCACCCGAGGTAGAGGTAGGGGTGGTTGCAAGACTCAAGTGTCTACAACCTAGCTGGGACACAGATCTGTGATCACAGTACTTAAAAGAGCACTTAGCAATTAACATTCATTAGTATTAATCCCTTATTCACATCACAAAAATAAACCCTAACTACAGAGCAACACAGTATTCAACAAGATCTAACACATCCAAGCACTTAGCATATAGAAATAGATCAGATCTAGCTTTTATTCACATCACTAAGAAATAAGCTATTATATCAGAAGCATCTAACATACATAACGATTAAGAACTAAGCATAAATCACATCAATCACATAAAGAAACCATAACAAAAGATATACGTGGTTCACCCCCAGCGTGGGGCTATGTCCACCAACTCTTCATCTTCTTTATTATCTTCTTTCAATCTTCTTACAAACACAAAGCCTCAAAACCTAGTCTACATAGGATAGAAGATCTGTGCACACCTCGTTAGATCCTCCCTCCCCAAGTTAGGTCATAGCACAAAACCTTCTTACAGAATCTGCACACAAAGCCTCTTACAACCACTTGCACTTAGCTCTGCAAGTCTTAACACACAATATGCACAAAGCCTCTAGATCTACACTAAGCCATTATTACTAGGTCTTGTCCTAGTAGTAGTACTTCTTACATCACTTAGCTTTCTATATATACATTTACAAAAGGCCAAAACATGGGTAAAACGCATGGGCCGACATCCCATACCCGTTACATAAACCCTAAACCCAAAAATTCCACAAAAGGTGGTGAGATCCCGTGATATCCACTTCACCTAGCGCTCTGTCTTCGACCAACCTGTCGAATTACCAAAAGTGGTCAAGCATGACCAAGGCTCTCCAAAAAATGGTCAAGGGCCAACAGGCCCCCAAAACTCGCCTTTGACTCGTCCCGAGTCACTCTGATCTAGGAAACTCTACCTCGAAGGCCTCGATCTTGGCTCAAGCTGCCTTGACCTGTTTCTTCACCAGATCCTTCTTCTTGGTGAACTCCTAAATAACCTTCTCAATCACAGGTCCTTTCAAGTGTTGTTCCACTGAAGTGACCACTTGTTCTAGGTGTGAACCTTGTCCTTCAATCTCCTCAAAATGTGTGCAGGCTTCATCCTGCACTGGCTGGATCCTTTGGGTCACTTCCATTACTTTACTCTAGATGGCATGGACCTGTTTCTGAATCGTGCATTACTCATGGGATATTTTCATCCTCTCAACCACTGAGAGTGGCTTCAACTATGCTTGTACTATTTTTTCTTGTTGCTTTTCCTCCTGGATTTGTGACTCTAGTGTCCTTAGTTCAGGGTCCCCTGCAAGACACTAATAGGTCTGCACACTAATAGGTCTACACACTAATAGGTCTGCACACTAATAGGTCTGCGTTCCAAGGCTAATGCCTTGATTCTCTCAACTGCACTCCTAGCAAATTATTCTCTTTGATCTCGCACTTCCTGTGGAGTGCTTGACACTGCTTGCAATTCGAGTTTTGCGATTCTCTCTTGAAGCTGTTGAATGGCTTCAATGAGATTTCCCACTTGGCTCTCTATTGTTTCTTCTTCCATCTATTCTAATCTCATCATAGAGTGAAGTGCTCTAGTGACTGCTTCTTTAACTCCCATCTACTCCGTGAGAAGTTGTTCCTTCTCCTTCTGGAGTTGCTCTCTATCCTCTACGAACTTTTCCTGGAGGTCATCTTTTCTTATTGTGTGACCTGAAATTTCTCTATGACTTCCTCTTTTACTTTCTTCAATGTATCGGTAGTTGGGCAGGCTCACCTCCCAACTCGACTCCTTCTGATGGCAGTGGCAGAGTAGACACTGCGCAGCTGGAGTAGAGGGCTTGATGTACCCCTTTCAACTTCGCTTCAATCGTATCATAGATGGTATCATGTTTTTCTTCGTTGCACTGTAAAATATCTTCTAAGGTATATGATATAGCATCGATGATGAGTTCAATGTCATCCACTGTGAGCACAGTCTGCAACTTGGGTTTACTAA
>JASDQU010279562.1:0-12087 GCA_032191745.1 Picea mariana
AATCACATGGCTTTAGAATGTAGATTTGAAATACATGGATCTTCTAATTGAAGGTCACTTAAAATGCCTGTAAATGCTATTGTTTTCCCCATGTATAGAGAAGAGCCCAATGCAGAGCACGCCCTCTCTGAACACGATTGTATATCGCTATACCATCCTCCACCCTGCATAATAATTTGCAGTAAATATGACTCCAATCCCAATAAGATAGATGGGATCAATACTTATAAACACTATTCTATCTCTTAGTACATGCGGGCTTCCATCTAAACAAACCGCAGTAATCAATGAACTTAACTAGTTATGGTCCATAAATTAACCTAAAATTTGACACACCCCCATACTCCAATGATCAGAAAAACTAGCAACCTGGTTATGGAGGAGAGATAGAGTCTTCCAACTTGGATATGGAGGCCGTTGAACTAAAATTCTACCCAAACTAAAATGTATGCTATAGTATATATAAAATGGATCTGATGTTGCCATCACTCGGATCTTGAAAAATATTTATTAACATTTGTTTTTAATAATTCAGTTTTTTGAAGTTTTTTCAATCATAATTTCTCTGCGTTTTGTCTATCGTGCAGTTCCCAGTTTGATCCATGGGATGACATCATGTGGGGCGTCGGATTTCATCCACGGGATGACATCGTGCTGGGCGTGTCATGCAGCGGAGACAAAGATCAATGCAAACATGTGGATTTGCAATAATAATATCAATCTCACTTCGAGAAGAAGGTTCATAGAATCGGTTCCTGATCATTTCAGGAATTTTGTTTCTTTCGAAGGCGCCAATGCGAACGCCTTTCTAAACATGCTGTAGTCCAACTGCTAACTGGGTCCTAAGATTTCTGGGTTTCTTAATGCAACGAGGGGAAGAAGAATTATATCTCTGAGATACCAGTCTTCGATTTTGTTTTTTCTGCACATAGTTCAAAGTTGTATGGTATTTGGCAGGGACATTGCCACATGTGGTTTGTTATGTTTATCCATATAGGTTGTAGGTTTAATGGATTTTTTTTTCGTCTTATTGATATGATATTCCATACAATAAATCTCGTCAATAACTTCATTAATTTTTTTTTGTCTTATTGATATTCCATACAACTAGCACCGTCGCTAGTCTAGCACCGTCGCTAACTTGCGGCTGAAAATGCCGAAAGGTATCTGTTAAAAATCATTGTCCTCAATATAAAACGTATTCAGATTAGGGTTTAAGGTTAAATAAGATTAAAAGATCATTAATTGTGCCCATTGTCAATAGATATAGGTCTTTCGGCTTAATAAATCTAGTCAATAACTCCATTAACACTTTTCTTCATATGCTTCTCCTTTCTATATAAGTGGATAACTCCATTAACACTTTTCTTCATATGCTTCTCCTTTCTATATAAGTGGATAGATACTTTATTCCCATGAAATTATATTCCCTCCACTCCATATAGAAAATTCATAAAAATATTCCTCATATTACATGGATAATGTGCCCATTGTTTTTACCGACTCCATTCCCAAAACTATCACTACTCCTCCCATAGGAATGTAATACATAGGTTAATAACATGTAAATATCAATTTTGATGGTGTGCTATGTTCTTTAATCGACAATAATCACTTATAAATTTGTAAATAAGTAGGGAAAGTGTTTGAGACGGTTTACCATTTTTTTTAATAAATTTGTGAGTATTACATGTTAAGTTAACATTAAATTAGTTAAAGAGTAACTAGATTAACCTTGATTTGGTCATTAATGGGTTTATCATAGGTTATTTATAGGCCTATGATATCACAGGGACTCCACTCAAAGAACCCATGACATAGCATGTGTGTTGATGGGCTATTAAAGAATATCTTAAATTTACTAGATATTGATAAATACCTCCCAAAATCCTTTTGTTAAACCCTCTCCCAATACATCTTTCCAATAAAAGACCTTATTTTTACCAAATACTCCTTTTCAAACCCACTAACACCTATAAATCCCCCCATACCCTACACCGTCCCCCCCTAAAAAAAAATGCTTGCAATATATGGACTCTATTTTTCACAATTTTAAAAGCCCTTTTATGAATGAACATGATAATATATTGGTCAACGAGATTAAGCCTCATCCATGATACTAGGTGGATAGTGACATTCACTCATGGTATTCAATGTGTAGACTTGGTGTTCTCAATTGTAGTGCACCTCAAGTGGTTGATGTTGACTTAGTGTCTAGTTGGCTTGGTAGGATTGGCCAAGGTTAATAATATATATCTACTTGTTTTCAATTTTCCCTAGTAAAGGGTTTCCATGGTAAATTGTTAGTATCCATTTATGATTTGTGTTTGTTTATATTGTTTCTTGATCATTTTTAATATGCTATAAGAGCCATAGGTAAATTTGGACTCTCTAACAAGAGTGGTATGATGTTGATAGATCAGATTTGTAAGTTTGTTAGTGAAGGAAAAAACACAAGATGGAGGCTTGATGATATATATGAACTTATTGGAAAAGAAGATGACTCCTGAAGGAATTCAATGAATAATCTCACCAAACTTGTGATGTAAAGAAACCAAATATTTGGGGGTTACAAGGTGGAAGTCTTGGTGGAAAATAATTCTTTACTATGCTCATATAGAGGTTAATGGTTTTTTTATAATGGTTGGTGTGGTTGTAATACCCATAGGCCAAACCCCAGTTGTACACATGTTTTATAGGCTAGTGAGCCAGGATATTTTAGGATATAGTACCTATATGGCTATTAAGTTGGAGAGCTTGAATTGGCTAAAAGGCCTGCGTGCCTATTATTGTAATATGTAAAAACTCATATTTTAATAAAGTACATCACCATTGTCGACCTTCCACACAAAAGAGATGGGGGGCTAAACTCCACTAGGATGGGAAAGGTGCTAAGAGTATAAGAAGGGGTTGATCTTGAAGGCTTAATCCCAAAGGAATATTATATTATTATTCCTAAAGTCTAAAGTATGGATATAAATTTATGTTATCCTAAGTTCCCGGGGAAGGGAGTGAATTACAAGTGGAAAAGGGAGTCCCTTGGGTGCCATGTGTCTTAAAGGACACACACACACACACACACACATATATGGGGATATATATATGATTCCTCTTTTCTACTTACACATTAGGAGAGTACTTTTCATGCACCTACAATGCAACATGCAAATACTCTTGTGCTTCCATTAGTTCCAGACATTAGAGATGATTCCATACACTCAGATTATGTAAATGGAAATGAGTAGGTAGTACATCCAAATAAGAATCSAACATTGAAGCTTTAGTAGAGGCCCAATAGGGAAAAATTCACACTTTAGGCACCAGGTGTTCTTGCAGGGAATCCATTGGATTCGAGGACTCAATCTCATCATGAGGAGCCTTCTCATGTACTTTTATATTCTAAAAAAATCATGCCATGCATTGTTATATCGTTCAATGTTATGATCCACAGACTTGCAATAAGGTTGTGGGAAATCCATTATGGAAAATAGCCATGCATAAGGGGTATGACTCACTCCTAAAGAATTAGACTTGGCATCTAGTTCCACTTCCACTAGAAAGGAATATTTTTAGGTGCAGATGGATCCACAGGATCAAGAGGTACAAGGAAAGACAAGTTTCCAAAGGAATTCATCAGATCCATACATATTTCTACATCTTCACAAATAATTTTAGTTAACAGAAGTTTCAGAGTTTGTGGGATCACCTTGGAGTGAAGAACACAATTTCCTAGCAACTGCCTTTTATTCTTTTGATGCATTGTCCTTTGACAGGGGTTTTTTTTCCTACATGGTTTTACCTCTTTCTTCTTTTTTATCTAGAGTTGATTAGTTGAATTATACATGATTACCTAATATGGCCTAGTATCCAAGACTCAATTTTACTCCATAGTGATGTTCAGGGGGGGTGTTGGAGAAATTTCTAATTTTGACACACTAGTTCAATGGGAGTTAACTGACTAGTTTTATTTAGACCATCAGTATTATGCATGCATGCATTCCTAAGGAAATCTAACTACTTGATTTATTTTCTTAATTATGGAATGTTCCTACCTATATATGAGTGTATTCCACTCATGTACCAATCATTCATTCATTGATCAACTCATTGGAGTAGTGTGAATATATTTTCTCATTCTTCCATATTGAATCTCTCTTCCTTTCTTGATAAAATTTATTTGTACTTGCTTTATCTAGATCTCTTGTGCAAGTTTCGATGAAACATTGACAGTTGTTGCTTTGATGAGTTCTCTTTCTCATCTCTTCCAATCTAGATCCGATCTTTTGGTTTATTTCCAACCATAAAATATATGACGACCAGATGACCTATTTCATATGTATTTACCATGTTATATCATCTCCTATTCCTTACCTCTCAGATCATATGTAAAATTATAGACGATACTTCATGGTGATATTTATTTAAGTTCATGTGCTATGATTTCATGTATGGGTTTCTTGATTAGACATAATGTGATGGTTTCTAACTTTGTCTTGAAAGTAATAAACATCGAGTATGAACTAATATCTCCTCTTAACTATAAGAATTTTATCATTTTGTCTCGTTATACCATCGAGGGATGCTATTTTCCTTAGGTAAGTGTTGTCATTATGACTTATGCCACATTGTACTATTGGTGATCTAAGTTGAGTAGTGTACTTCACATCCTAACCATACCTAATACTTTTCATCTTTTCCTTTCACTATCATTTCATTCATAAAAGAATGTATTCCCCACTTATGTTTGAATTATCACATGTCATCCAACAAGGTTAATGAAGAAATCAAAGATCAATGTGATCCTAAGTCAAATAAAGCCAAAATAGGCTAGAGGAAAGAGCAAAAATGATTAAAAAATGAAAAAATAATAAGTCTAGAGCTATACCACTTCATTAAAAAGGCCCACCCCATAAATTCTTATGCTAAAAATCATATATAAAGAAAAAAGGACTAAGAAAATCAAGGATAGGATAAAAAAATAAGGTGTTGAAGTGGTAACTCTAAGAAGGCTCTCTCTTAAAGGTTTTCAATGCATAAAATGAAGATTCCTAGCTTTTAAAAGCTAGTTGGATCGGTTTATAGGCCTTAGACATCATTACATATGACTTTGAGTGTCAATACGTAAGTTTACCCTTCCCTTCGATAATATATTCACCAATTTTACCTATCTCTAGACAAGTAATCTAGGAAATACTTTATGCCCTAGGAATTGACACACATAATAAGGCTAAGGTTGTCCCACCATGGTAAACTTAGGAAACTTGATAAATTTAAATTATGTTATGCGGTTCTTAGAAGAAACTAGTTAATGTGATTTTCCTAATAACTTGTGTTGAGGCTTGACTCATCATTATAGTGGGTTCCCTACATCGGGATCTGTGCACTATGCCTTGAGATATGTGATGTCGCCTTGAGATTCATGCACCTGAATTGGGATCCATGTACCTGTATTTGGCCATATCTACCTACATTGGAATCCATGCCATTTTTCTTGGGATCTGTGTCACTACATCGGGATTTGTGACAACACAATGGATGATGATGAAGATGCGACATCATCATAGAGGTGTCCATATAATTATAGCGTACACTTGTCAATTCATGGAGCATGTATGAGCCAATTGGAAGTAAATTTACTTAAAACATGTGAAGAATCCTTCTAGAAGGCACACTTTCTCTCTCATGCATTTGCATGTGTGTTTCTAGAAGCTTCTAAGAAGGTCACTCCTCATGATTCCTTGTCTATTCATGCATATGAGGGTTTGTTACATCATTTTTGGGGTTAGTTATGAGGGCACTCTGGTTCTTGGGGCTCCTTTAACCTCACAAATGTGAGTTAGTGTAACACTCTGTTGAGGGGTCCAATATCCTTTGAGTCAACAGTAGGAACCAAACCCACCTTAGAGGCCCAATTAGACTCTGCAATGTTTGATGAGTGGAATGGTTTTCCATATCTTTCGATCTGGCTAATTTACCGATGGGCTTTACTTAGCGATTGGCAATGTATCTTTCTGTGAAAGTTCCTCCTTCAAGTTAAACGTTTCTCTTTTTGTCTTTTCAATTATTAGATGACTCCGATAAATTAAGGGTGATGGTATACACCAAATTATAGAGGGAATTATTAACTACTGAAGAATGGTGATATTGGGATAACCCTCCTGCCCTAGCATCCAAAAAACGTTATTCACACCTATTAAAATTCTAGTAATAATACGTTAACTTGTTGGTAATTCAACATCGACTGAGATACAATTATGGAAATAAAATGCACATGCAATAAAGATAAGTTGAAGAAAAATATTTTCGTTAGCTCTACCATCAATTACATATTAACACAACGATTCACTTTTCATAATTTTGAAAAAAAGAACTGTTAAAGTATTGAAAAATATAGCTTATCAATAGATTCAAAAACTCTTACTCGTTACAACATCAACTACTGAATTCAAATATGGAAGTAGTTCCTCCTCAATCCAATCACATAATGATTTTGACGAAAATAAAATTTGTCTCTGGTTGTAAATAAACCTTCTTAATTAAAGTTTCTCAGAAATAATTTTTGACAATTCTTAAAAAAGAAGGGTCTTTCCAAAACCCATCGATCCCTTCCCAAAAGGTTGATCCCCATATTTATAAAGAATCACTAACTTAAAATAGCTACTAAAAGTTTGTGTTAAGTAAAACAAAAGAATGACACATGGCGCTTGATCTCTTTGTTCTCTTGAGATCGTCTAGTGGTTCTACTAGAGTGGATGGTTCTTCTTGTACTCTGACCACTTGACGAAGAGATCCTTGCATGTGTTAGCATACGGGAATTTGTGTTGGTCCATAGGGGGTGAAAGTGTTTCCTTTATCTCTATTTATCATTCTCTATATCTGATCATCTTGGCACTTAAACGCTGCAGTACTATGCGAGCCTTGATCAAGTGTTCCATAATTTTTTTTACCTAACTTGGTGTCATGCTCTCCACCTGTGAAATCTCTTCTTCCCATGTTGAGTCCTGTTCTTCATGTCATTTTACCATGTCATGCAAATCGACAAAGTCTTCATGTGAGCCGAAATCTAGAAGGTTGATGTCTTTCATCTCCTAATTGATCTTTTCCTAAGTTTTCTTGCACTCGACCCACCTTTCTTGTATCTTTCTTTGAGGTTCCTGGGCTATGCTTACCCAATATTCAACTTCCTTCTTGATTCGGGAGATGTTTCTATCCATCAACACTCGGATGCCATGCTCTTCTGTGTCTCGACCCTTTTGTACTGCATTGATACAATCGATCCACTCCACAACTTGGTATGCCTTCTCATACCATCTCTCCATGTCTTTATAGGTTGCCAGTGCCATGAGAGTGTCTTCTTGAAAATCGACTACGCACGTAGTGAAGAGATGTCTTTCACTCGTGAATTGAGCGTATGCTTCTTGGAATTCACTCTTTAGGAATTTTTTTTCTTGCATTAGTCCAAATCCTTCTTTGTGGAGGCTAGTTCCTTTTCGTCCCATTTTTCTCGATCCAATGTGGCATCAATTATACCCATCCCCATGCCAATTAGCTCAGTTGTCTTCACATTTTTTGTGCTGAGAATATTTTCTTTTGTGGTGATGAGAAGCGTGCTATCAAGCATGAGCTTCCTTTTCTTGGTTGTCCTTCTCATTATAGCTTTCCTTTTTCTATCATACCCAATCACCTGTATATCAATGACCTCATCCATGGGTTTAGGGATCTCTTGGTCTCGCTAGGTCAGAGTGTTGCCTAGGATTCCTACCATATAAATTTGTTCTATGACCGACTCTTGTACTTCTTTAACAGGGGAGGCTTTTGTATTTTATGGTCACTTGACCTCCTGCTGGTGTTCGTAAACTGGTAGAGTGTCTACCTTATATGGGGAGATGGTCATAGGTTCAACACTAACTTGGTGATCGATTGTTGAGGTGTCAATATCTAGCTGCTGCAATTTCTCTTCCTATTCACCTAAGCCCAAATCATCATTGGAGTTTTCTTTCGGAGTCCTCGATATGTCAAGAAATGTAGTTTATACGATACTCTCAGCCTCATGGTCTCCTTGCAGAGGGTTTAGAATCGAATCATAGAAATTTGGAGCAGATATTCTCTCCCATTCTTCCTCGTATGTGATAGGTACTGGAGTTATAAGAAAGACCTCTGAGCTCTCTTTATCATCATAGATGGTGATTAAATCAAAGAGAATGTTAGGAACACCTGTTTTAGCTGATGTTCTTGGAATCTCCTGTTGGGCTGGAATAATCACCGGTGATCTGGATTGTGGTGAAAAAACTTTGGGGTTTTCTAGATCAGCGCTTTCCTCAAGTGGGGTTGATTCCGAACCATTTAGTTCCTCTCCATTGTTAATTATGTCCGTCGGGGTGATCCTTGTGGGTTATAACAGTTGGGGATTGTTCTCTAACCTCTAGATGAATCTTTCGGCTTCCTCTAACAATGAAATCCCTCTTCTATGGGCCACTGTGGCTTCTACTACTTTGTTCTCTTCCCTAACCCCGAGGGCTTCTTGAGCCATCTGTTCTATCATTTCAACCTGCTCATTCATACTCATCGCTTTAAATCTGGTCATGTTAGGGTTAGATTTTCTCTATAGCACCTCCTCCCAGTCATGAGCACATTCTATAAAGATTTCATCTTCAAACTGATCATGTGTGTATCGCCAGCAGGAGGAGACTTGTGATGCATGTTAAAGTACTAGGCCTCTAGGGTCATGTTTGCAGAATCAGCCTGTGGGAAATTTGTATTCCAGTTGGCTCATATCTTCTTATTTAGCTTGCACAATATCCTTCACTATGTAAAACCATATATGGAAACCATAGGGTATGAACGCTCGCATATTGTATTTAACTAGAGTGGCATTATAACCCTGCAGGATGGTTTGGTAACATATTTCTCCCACAATGAGTTGTTCTAGGATGTGAGTAGGGAGTAGATGCAATGTGCCAGTAACCCCAAACACCTTGATATAAGTACTGGTTTCCTCTAAGTACTAATGGCCTACCTTTGAGATCATTTTCTTGGTCATTGTCGAAAGTCTTGGGCATTCTTTCTTAAAAATAATAAAATAAACCCGAGTTATAAATTCATCGCAGATGAGAGCATATGATTTTTTGTACCTGTTTTCCCACAGAATGTCGAATTATACATGTACATGTAGCTCGATGGCATGCCAACGAAGACATTCCTTGTGCATATTACGTCTAGTAGGTACGATGCCATGTGGAAAGAAGGCGTTTCTCTATCCTTTGGTGTCTCGGCCTACAATCTGTTGGTGCTCAATTGTTTTGAAATGATTTCTTCCCAGTTGAAGCTTCTCTCAGAGATGGCCACAATGTATGTTAGGGGAATCCATGCCTATGAAAACTTGGCACAATCCTTCTCCCCATACAATCGACAGATGTATGGCTCCCATTAGGTTTGTTGTTCCATACCAACCGTTTCTCCGGTTTGTGAATTTTTTGCCTTCCTTCCACCATGAGGCCATCAATATGATGGTGTCATGGAACTCATAGTACGAAATCAGTGTTTAATCGCTCCTCTAGGTACCTGAGCTGGTAGTGTTTTTGGACCTCCGTCAGGAGAAAAACACCGACACATCCGCCATTATCATCATTGACCAGGAACTTCGTTGTGTTTGTATGGTAGATTATCCACCCCAATCTCTCAATACATGGCAATATCGGGGTTCGACAGGAAGCCATATGTAGGCATGATCGTCAGATGTTTGAAAAAGCCTAGCCATTGAGAATCCTTACATCCGCGTCGTTGTGGGGGATAAATTCCAGGTAATATTCTCAATTAATCCTGTTGAACAAATATCCCCACTGCAGGAGCATTATCTTTGACCCAATGCTCACCTCTATGTCTCCAAATGCAGGGGGATGAGAAAATGCCTTCTTAGTAGACATTCTGATGATCAACTCATCTTTAGTATAAAAATCCAACTACCTCGCAGTGACGGGATAAGATCCTTCAACGACCTCTGCTTCTTTCAATTTTGGTGCCCTTGGCAAGCGTCTGGTCATTGGATTCCTTGGAGGCATTTTCCTGAAAAAAGAGAAGAGTTAGACACTGTCTTGCAGAGATGATACTGATATATAAAAAAAACGCGACCCCAAAATGATAAAATCAATACATACCTCTTCTTCGCACTAGCTTAACTTGGTTTTGAAATTTTGAGAATTGAGTTCAACTCTTGAGATGCTCTTTTCGCTTCTTTGATTGCTCTGAGAATGAGAAGCTTGTGTATAGAATGTTGGGGTTCGAAACTATCTTAGTAATTTAAACACATAGAATACTTACCTTGTCGCATCAATTCTTCAATTCGGGGCGTAAATGCGGTTTTACACAATCTGTCACCAAGATCTCCATTATGCTCAGGATTAAATGCAGTCGTAGGTTGGCGTTGCAGGAGCAGGCTACATTGTGGTTCATCAATAATTTCAAATTCTCGTTATTCATTCGACGCACGGGGCAGAAATGTATGTAGAGAAAAACATTAATTGGCCTATTAAATGACATAATCCGATCTTATTTTGTGCTAAAAACATCTCATCATTCTGCTAATTTAAACTAGTGGATCGAGGGTCGACATTTTTCATAGACAATGTTCGTTGATATCTTTTGGAAAAAGCTCCGATATTGATCCATCTTGCTGTACAACATTGATGTAGACATGCTTACTTGGAAGTGTGACTAGGACACGGGGAAACCTAAGGTGACTCAGAATGAAATTGGGTCATACGAATTGCCTATGTGGCAAAGACACAAGGCGTTTGAATTTGGATCCTTCGCCTAAGAGTTTATTTGGAATTGGGGATTTTTATAAGATACGTGCTTTGAAAAACATGTCCCATATTGTGGATGCCGAAGAAGTATCAAGGATCGACGATCAAGGATATGTTGAAACAAGCGTTCCTGTATTACCCCCCTCGAAACTTGATGATGCCGAAAATGCATTGGTGATCGGTGCTCGACGATGTGTCAATGCAAAAATTTCCACAATTTAAATCTTTGGGATTTCACTGACTCCAAATAATGCATCAGTAATCTATGATCGGGGGTTCGTTATGGCCCAAGTTAATGTTTTTCCCTTTCATATTTCTCCAATGCCGATGGGATATCGACAATTTCCTGAAAACTTCTTCGCCAACATAGTTAGAAATCAACGCACTCCTCCTTCATTTTTTCCCGATGTCGATGATACATATATGATCGACGATTATCATTGTTACATGGCCATTTTACTATTCAGATTTTTTCGATGCCGAAAATAGGTGGGTGGGTCACAATTTTAACTATGAATTCTTAGTTAAAATGCCATGTTCTTTTTAGAGAAAAAGTTTCAATTAAACAGGTCCAAATAAATCCAAATGCAATTGATGATGAGACATGGAAACAAACTTAATGATCCCTACACAACAGACTCAATTCAGAAAAAAGAAAAAAAAGAAAACAAGTGGTACCCAAAAGAGAAAATTTTTCAAAAAGATTTTAGTGTGTGTTGAGCGCTCAACACACTCCAATTAGAGTAACCACTGATTATAATTAAGTAAGGGAAATTAAGTCATAAATGTATTAAAATTTAATTACGTAATTAAATAATTAATTTATCTAAGTAAATTAATTATTCAACTAATTAGATTTTATCATTATTATTATTTTTTTTAATTAAGTAATGCAACGAAAAAAGAATTGAGTATTTTATTTGTTTTATGGGTAGGCAAGAATAATTTATGAGAAATGATAAGGGGAGATGGAAAATTTATGATGGAGGGGGTCGGTGGATGGACGGATAAGGGGGGATGAGTTGGAAATTCAGGGGATCATTTGAGAGACAGGGAGGAAAATGTTGGGAGAGGGGAAATGGTTGGAAATTCTGGTTGGTTTACGAGTGGGTTATGTTAGCACTCAGTCTTTCTTTGGGATGTATCAAAGAAATCCCCGAGGTAACTGTTTCAACCAACTTTATATTGTACTCTATCCTATACAACTAGAGAGGGCTCTCTCATATGTCTAATGATTGGTAATAACTCAAATATTTCATCAATAAATGCACAGAGGTCAGATTCT